>JACEFZ010020379.1:222500-365379 GCA_014155875.1 Cepaea nemoralis
TCCGAAAAAGAAAAAAAAAACTCCGGATGAACGCAAAAGAAGAAGAAATATGCAGAGATACGCATAATTAGATAAAATGTTGTTGTTAATATGAATTATGCGGGTTATCAACCATGTGTAGCTGATACAGTCACACTGTTGATTTTATCTATTCCAATTCTGTATGTTACCTACCCTTTATAGAAGATGTTGATATATTTTGATATACGGTTAATGTTATTTATTCTAATTCTGCCGGTTATTTCCCCTATGCAGCCGATGTTGACATTTTGAAATATTGTTCATGTTATTTATTCGAATACTCCGAATTACCTGCTCTTTGCACTCCAATGACATTCTAATGAGGATTCAATGCCTTCTGTATATGTTTCTGAGACTCTTAGAATGCGGCAGTGGCTGTTTACATCTGACTATAGTATATGTATTTAAAGCAAAGGGAACATTCCCCGAAAGAGGTGGGTTGTAATAAAGGTTAAAACCATGTCTTCACAATGATGCATCTGGTAGACTGACGCTGATGAGACAAGTAAATGCCCCGTTCCATACAGGAAAATTAGTCTCTGGGTTTTCTGATTAGGTCATCAATATTGTCATTAGCTTGGAGCATTTCAATAAACAAAAGCTAGACTCGTATATCGTAATCACTCAGTCACGTTTTCTTCCCTCTTTCAATATTGTCTGATTACCATTCTAGCTTGCTGTTACTATCTCTGTCATTGTCCCTGGTTGGTTATCGTTGCCTGACTTCAAACAGTACACAACTGAGCCCATTCATTTCTACAGTTTCACATGGCATCCATAATTCATTTAGTTGCGTGTTGTTGCAAATAAATTATGTTAGAGAATTCCACAGACTTGCATGACGATACCATTAATTCAGTAGACTGGTTGTGTTCCAGACTGGAGTAACAATTTGATGGAATATATTTAACTTTAATGGTATCACGTATATATATATATATTTAATTCTTAGTGATATGAAGCAGAGCACGTGATATGGTTTTTATATGGTTTTATATTATCTGTAGTTCACCACATACAAAGTAGTTGAATGCAGTGATATGCAGTGTATTTTGATATATTGTTGATGTAATTTATTCCAGCCGGCTTCGTGGCTTAGAGGTTATGACTTTTCTCCGTAATCTCGTATACTCTCGTGGGTAACGTGATGACGGTGAGAATCAGCAGTGGTTCGAATCGCATCGGTAACTTACTGGGTATGTGAGCCGGCCGCTCAGAAATCAATGGCAAACTACTGAGCGTAATCTTGCCAAGAAATCAACATACAGCTGAAAGATGCTGGTGTTGACAGCGATGTCCTGTAAAGGATATGCAAAAAAAAAAAAAAAAATTCCAAGGTTGTGAGTTACCTACCTTTTGTAGCAGACATAGATATATTTTGATATATTGTTGATGTAATTTATTCCAATGCTTTGAGCTACCTGCCATTTTCAACAGATACAGGTATATTTTAATATATTGTTGGTTTTATTTATTCCCTTGCTGCAAGTTACCTACCCGTTGGAGCAGATATAGATATATTTTGACATATTGTTAATGTTAATTATTCAAATTCTCTGAATTATCTACTTTTGGCAGTCCGAAGAATTCTAATTCTAATGACAGTTCAACTAATTGAACACCAGTCCTCTTCAAGTAAATATCCAAATTGTAGCTGACTCGATCACAAAATTATTAATCGATGGACCCTAACATAACTCTCTTCTGTTTTTTTGAACAGACTAGAGGTAATGGTAGAATGGAAAACCTCGCCTGTAGATGTTGCTGAGACTCTTAGAGTGACATAGGGGCTGTTTGCATACGGTTGTAATTGCTCTTTTTTCTGATGGCTTAATGTAAAGGGCGTTTGGCCCGAAGGAAGTCGGTTGTTTAATAGGGGTGAAAACCATGTCTCCACAGCGGTGCATCTAGTGGGCGGATGCTGATGAGTCGGGTATTACACGCCATGTCCAAACAGGCAAATTAGTCTCTGGGTTTTCTGATTAGGTCATTGATATTGTCATTAGCATTTGTTTCGAATATTTCAATAAACAAAAGAGAGACCGAGGCTTATACAGTGACCACTCAGTCAAGTTCTTTTATCTGTTTCAATATTGTCTGATTACCATTCTCTCTACTGTTACTATCTCTGTCATTGTCCCTGGCTGCTTATCGCCTTCTCGTGACATGCCCAACGAATGTGCACTGTCGTCTTCTGCGTAGATGCATGATATGCGAGGCATATGAAAATTATATGGAGAAAGAAATATATGTTTATGAGGAAAAGTTGGAGGTGGTGGAAAATGTTGAATATCTTGGGTTATTAATTACCAAGAACGGTGACAAAATAAAAAAAAAAATAAATAAAAGACGAATATCTATTGCTCTTCAAAAACTAAAACAAGTGAATAAATTGTGGCCCGGGACAGATAGACCTAAAAAATTTGATTTTTAAGAGCGAGCTTCTTTCCCATTGCAACATACGCCTGTGAGACCTGGACCCTTACTAAACAAGTTGAACAGTGCATAAATGCTTTTGAATATAAATGTTATAGACTAATTATAAGAATATCTTGGATACAGAAAAGAACAAGTGCATCCACACGACAAGATCTGAATATTGAAGAAGGTTGGTTACTGAAGACCATAAAACAAAAGAAAATTGAAATATTTGGGTCACTTGAAACGTTATGAAAGTTTGGAGAGAACAATAATGGAGGGGTATATGCCCGGGAAGAGAGGAAGAGGAAGGCCAAAGAGAAAATGGGTACAGGATGTGGCGGATTATCTCCAGATGGGTGTATCGGACGCGGGACATCTTGCTTATGATCGAGAAGTTTTCCTGAAGGTTGTTTTGGGAGCGAGGTTCGGCAAAGGACATGATACTGGCTGAATGAATGAATGACAATAAGGTAGTCTGCCATTGCTTTCCTTCCTGGCAGTGCAGTGACCATACTCGTCGGTGACCGTAGCTTTTGTCTCAATAAATAGAATCTCTGTCTACCGTTGTGAAACTTGAGACCATAACCAACAACTATCTGTCGGCTGCTCCCAGCTCCGCCCATCACCTGCTGTGTACACTTAAAGTTAGTTTGATGTCATTTGCAGTATGTTGCGGTCAACCCCAGCATGTAGGGACTGTTTGTGATTTACTAGGCAATTGTAGTTCAGTTAAGACGTTGACGCGGTAGAAAGGATAAGAGCACTCGCTCTTAAACTTCCGATGCGCTGATGGCGAGTTAGGCAGATCAACTCCTACACCAGTATAATGTAGAACTTAATTATTGACTTCTCGTTCAGAAAGCAATGGCTAACTACTAAACGAACAAATGCTTAAACAATCAACATGGGATTGATTACAACTTCCTGCAAAGCACATGCAACATGTTAGTTTGCCATTGCTAGATGAACGGCCGACGCCTCATACCATCTATATCAACGCAAAGCACGTACACCGAAATAGACAGACAAAATTATGTTCCAAAAATAAATAAAGAAATCATCTGCATTGAGAGTTAGGTTGCAGGACTGTTCCGCTCTACTTTTTGTTTCACGAGACAATGGCAATAGAATAAATAATAATATCACAGAGCGGTCTTTCTCATGGTAGTGCTTATTCATTTGGGTAATATACAACATATCCAGGCGAACCTTCTGGCCTAGAGAGACAACAGTGGAAGATAAACTCTATGGACCGCTGAATGAACTAAAAAAGACTGTTAGATTCATACAAGAGACAACATTGCAGTTATAAACATATTTTAGGCGAACGAAAGAAGAAGAAGAAGATTCATTTGGGTTCGTTTCTATTTCGGGTTATTTCAAAGTGCTTATTTACTAGCCACGGAATAAATATTCAGTCGGTGTTTTTTTGTTTTCGATGAGTGTCAAGTGTTAACAGTACATGTATAATTTGATATCGACTTACCGACTGCAATTACAGTGATGGCTTCTTACATGCGTGCAGCTTAGTAGCGGCGGTCCTCAACCCTTTATTTGCACATGGTCCTCCAGTATGTGTCATTTCGTCCTCATCATCATCATCATCATCATCATCATATCATCATCATCATCATCATCATCATCATCATCATCATCGTCGTCGTCGTCGTCCGTCAGCACCATCCTAATCATTATCATAATCAACATCATCAACGTCATCAAGTGCCAATCCGAAAAAAGTGAGCCGTAATTTTTGGCCATATCACAATATCACCAGAGTTTTGGATCGGGCCCGTTTTCTTATTGCGATTATGCCGTGTGGCAAATCCATCCAGATCACCGGTTCGATCCGAATCGGAGCTCTTACGAATAAAAAAATAATTGATATGGTTGACATAACCTAAAATGGGTACTAGGAATTGTCCTGTTCCAAGTCGATAAGATTGGGCGGTCATGGCTGACCATCTCACACGATCACCAGAGTCATGGATTAGGTCTATTTTCTTGACCCGATTATGCCATGTGGCTAAGTCATCCAGGTATTTATCTTTATGTCTTCTCTTTGCTCCATTCCAATCAATTTTGCCTAGTTGTCACTAAGGCGTCCAGTTTGTTTCTTCTTATAACTTGCCCAAATATTCTTGACTATGTCTAGTTTTTCGAATCAGTTTACAGTTTTCATTTGTTTCTTATAGAGCTTACTAATTCCTATTTCTGTTATTTCATTTTCCCAGAAACCACAAGTCTACAACCGTTAAATATTTCTCAATTTGTCTGCCTAATGTCCATAAGTGTCAGTTAGCACAATGTACACCCCAAGTCGTGGCGTAACCTCGGAGACTTGAGTATCTCTAGACATTGAGCAAGCGAACCTACAATCACTTGATCAAATGTCCAAAGCTGAGTTTGATATAAATCAACCTAGAAACAGAGATAATTGCCGTCAAATGATATTTCTCAACACCCCCCCCCCCCTCTTCCCCTCATGCTCTTCTGATCTCTAGGGTATTGAGATCTCGGATAAGGGCGAAAACAGGAGATCCCGTGTGCAAGTTTTGCATGTTAAAAATCCCACGGCTGTTGAATATTGCAAAGAGTAGCCTGTAAAACCGCTGCCCTGGCAAACTAGTCGTGAAAAAAAAAACACCTACCTACAGGTGGATAGAGCCCACTCTCTTGAATGGAATCTGCCTAGAGCAGGGGTGGGCAAACTTTTCGTGCGGAGGGCCGCATTGACAAATGTAAAACTATTGGCGGGCCGCATATATATATATATATATATATATATATATATATATATATATATATATATATATATATATATATATATATCCATTTTGTTTACAGCAATCTATCACAATAAGTAATTATTAATTATTTATAGGTTATTAAGCAGCATAAATAACTAATTATTGCAATTTTATTTTACTTATACACTTATACATTATATTTGACAATATGGACAAAACCATTTAGTAATTTGTTAACACGATTTTACAACTTGTTATTATAACAAATATTCTTTATGATCTATCAATGGATTTAATTTACACACACAGCAACTACATTGTCACTACAGTTGTTGATTTCTAATGAGATGTAATGCTTGAATGTAACTGCTTGCAATTTTTGACAATATTTAAATCTGGAGCAAGTTTACTTGTTGAAATTCGCATGACAGCATGCAAGTTGCATGCAGTTCGATAATAAAGACCTATTCTTAGATTTGTTGATCTTCAAGCAAGAAAATGCTTGTTCGCAAATGTATGTTGATCCAAATAATGATAAAAGTTTAGCTGCAAAGATTTTCAAGTTGGGAAATGATTCTTGTGATAAAGATCCATAGAAATCCAGCAAACCATCTGTCTTGAATTTCTCTTTCAGGTCATGATCTGCTTGTAAGTCAAGCAGCTCCAACTGTATGTCCTCTGTGACTGTATCAGCTTCTGCACTAAAAGGTGAACTGAGAATATTGAACTATGGCTCTAACTTCTTAAAATCTTGGAATCTCCAACCAAATTCTTCAATCAATGCATCTAATTGGGCTTTCTTATTTTTCAGTCATTTCACCAGAAATGGTTTCTTGTTTCAGCAAAGGGAAATGGCAAAATCATTTTTCACTTGCTTGTCTGGAGAATAGTGAGAGTTTTGCCTGAAATGATTTTACATATACATACAACTCATGTGCAAACACACCATTGCCCTGAAGTTTGACATTCAGTTCATTTAACTTTTCCATAATTTCAATGGCAAACATAAAGTCTAAATGCCACTCTTTATTGACAGTGTTAGTATTAAAGTCACATGCAATGGCCTTCATCCCTAGGAACATCACTATTTCTTCTCTGAGTTCCCACACTCGCCTCAACACCTTGCCGAGACTCAGCCATCGAAAATTGGTGTGGTTCAGGACATCGGAATGTTCAGTTTCCAAATCGTCAAGTAATGACTTGAACTGTCTGTGATTAAGTCCTCTTGATCTGATGAGGTTGATGACACTGACAACTGGGTCAATAACATGCTTGATATTCAAAACAGTTTTACACAGACTTTCTTGATGAATCACACAGTGAAGTGGTAATAATGTGTGGTCTGGATATTCTGCTTTAATCTTATCACTTATCAACTTTGCCAGACCTACATTTTTTCCAGTCAAAGCACGAGCTCCGTCAGTTGTAACACTTGCCATCTTGTTCCAAACCAACCCAGTTCTTTCAATACAGTTAGTAACAGCATTGAATATATCATGGCCTGTGGTTGTGTCTTTGAGTGACTCAACACTCAGTAACTCTTCAGTGAGTTTGAAAGAAGTGTTTATTCCACGTATAAATATCAATAATTGGGTAGTATCATGTACATCGGTACTCTCATCCAATGCAAGAGAGTACCACAAAAATTGTTTACTTTCATCTTGAAGTTTACGCATCAAATTGTCACTGATCTTGTCAACACGTCTGACCACAGTTCTCCTTGATACAGTAATGTCAAATCTGTTTCTTTTTTGTTCTGGACACATAATGTTTGATGCATCTAGCAAACATTCCTTGATGAACTCGCCATCAGAAAATGGCTTGTTCTGTTTTACAATTCTGTGTGACAGCACAAGACTAGCTTCAGTTGCAGTATCTTGAATTGAAGACTGTTTAGTGAAAACAGTTTGCTGTTTCTCCAAAATTTTCACCAACTCAAGGCATTTCCTTTCCTTCACTTCGGTAGTTAAATTGTATCCGAAATTGGAATGTTTTGTTTGATAATGTCTTTTTAAATTGTACTCATTGAAGACAGCCACTGACCCACGACACCACAAGCAAACTGATTTGCTACCAACTTTTATAAAACAGTACTTAGTTGTCCATTCATCATTAAAAACACGGCCTTCATCTTCAATCTTAAGTTTTTTTATTGACACTCATCATAACGGTACATGAAATTCTGTAAAATTCAACAAAATAACTTAAAGACGAATTAAATTTTTTTATTTCTAAAGCATAAAATCACTTGGCGGGCCGCATGCGGCCCGCGGGGGGTAGTTTGCCCACCCCTGGCCTAGAGGAAACAACCCTGACACAAATGCATGCCCAAGCTGGACACAGCGAGTATTGAGGTGCATAAGTAGGTGTGACGCATTCCTCGGAAGACTAACGAAGAAGAGGAAGAAGAAGAAGAAGAAGAAGAAGAAGAAGAAGAAGAAGAAGAATTGTCGCAATAATTGCGCTGTTCATTTCTTATTTTCTGAAAGGGATAGTTATTTAACCCTCATATGTCCTTTATAAGATTTAAAACTATCGACATAAAAATTAAAAACAAACAAATATTATAAATTACAAATAAATACATGTAGAGCTAGTATGCAAAACATATATCAGAGTTAGTGAAGGACGTTAATGGCTGTCTTAGGACATCCTCGTCCGGTAGGGACAGTAATGAGCCACAGGTGACATCAGACCGTCATCCAGCTACTGATGGCAAAATCATAACTAAAATAAATAAATTTAGAGTAGGAACATGGAATGTTAGGACATTAAATGAGCTAGGAAAGTTGACCAATGTTCTAAGAGAGATGGATAGCATGAAAATGAATATACTAGGGGTTAGTGAGATGAGATGGAAGGGATCGGGCAAAATTATAGCTGACAATCATACAATAATTTATTCTGGAGGGGATACACATGAAAAAGGTGTAGGAATAATATTAGACGAAACAACAGCTAAGTCAAATAATGGATACTAGTGTACTTCAGATAGAGTAGTTATGGTAAAAATCAAAGGCAAACCAATAGACATAAATATTATACAGGTATATGCACCAACAACAAGCAGTAGTGATGAAGAAATACAACACTTTTACTACGAAATAGAAATGGTGATGGCTCAAATTGGATCACAAGAAATAAAGATAATACTTGGTGATTTTAATGCAAAAGTAGGAAAGGGGAAAATGGAGGTTGTAGTGGGGAATTATGGTTTAGGTACAAGAAATGAAAGAGGGGAAAAGCTAATAGAATGGGAAAATATCAATGATATGATAATTGGAAACACATGGTTTAAACACCATAAAAGACGACTGTACACGTGGAAAAGCCCTGATAAGAAAACACGCAACCAAATTGACTACATACTAATTAATAAAAGATATAGAAATGCTTTAATTAATGTAAAGACAATGCCTGGTGCTGACTGTAATAGTGATCATGTACCACTATGTGGATAAATAAAAGTAAGATTAAAGAGAGGGAAAAAAATGGTTAAGAACATGAGACTTAATAAAGAGGTTCTGAAAATAGATAAAGAACTGCAAGAACAATACAGAGTGACTGTGAAAAATAGGTACAATGCGATAGCTAAAATAACAGAATACAAATGAACAATGGGAAATGTTAAGGGACTCCATTCATCAAACTAGCAAAGAAGTATTACCAGAGAGAGGCAAAATAGCTAAGAAAAAATGGATGAATGAAGAAATCTTAAAACTGATGGACAAAAGAAAACAGAGTAAAAATGACAAACAAGAATACGCTAAGATAAATAAAGAAATAAAAGATAAATGTGGGAAGGCTAAAGAAAGTTGGTTAAACGAGCAATGCAAAAAAATTGAATTAAATTCCATTAATGATACAAAAAATACAGGAAGAAAAATAAGAATAAATACAGGGTGTTTGAAATCAAAAACAGGAAAGATATTATTAGAGGAAGGAGCTATAATGAAGAGGTGGAATGAGTATATAAGAGAATTATATGACGGAGAAAGGGAAGAATTAACAGAAGATAGTAACTTAGAAGGTCCACCTATTCTGAAAGAAGAAGTCGCTGACGCTATGAAACGTATGAAGAAAGGAAAAACAGCTGGGCCAGATGAAATCACAATAGAAGAGTTAGAAGTGTTGGGAGAATTTGGAGTAGATATATTAACCAAAATGTTGAATGATATTTACAGTAGTGGATATTTACCCAGTGATATGGTGAAATCTGTATTTATAGCTATACCAAAAAGACCAGGAGCAATTGATTGTGAAGATTTTCGTACAATTAACCTCATAAACCATATCACTAAGCTTCTACTCAGAATCATAATGAGAAGAAACAAAAAGAAAATAAAAGTGGAAATTAGTTAAGAACAGTATGGATTTGTGGAAGGAAAGGGCACAAACAATGCAATTTATACATTACGGACACTAATAGAAAGGTCAATAGAGAAACAGAGAGACATATATTTGTGCTTCATAGATTATACTAAGGCATTTGATAAAGTAAAACATGATGAACTGATTAAAATGTTGGAAGATATCAACATTGATGGAAAAGATTTAAGAATAATAAAGAATGTTTACTGGAACCAAGTAGCAGGAATTAAAATGGGAAATAAAGAGGGTAGTTACGAACAGATAAAGCTAGGAGTACGACAGGGGTGTGTCTTGTCACCAGATCTTTTCTCCCTGTATAGCGAAGTAATAATGAGAGAGATCAAAGAGATGCCAGGAATACTAGTTGGAGGTTATAATATAAATAATATACGCTATGCAGATGACACAGTATTGGTGGCGAATAATTCAACAGACCTACAACAATTATTAGACGTTGTAGTAACAGAGAGTGCAAGGAAAGGACTCTCCTTGAATATCAAGAAAACAGTAACAATGGTAATATCAAAGAAAATGGTGACACCAAAATGTGACATAGAAATAGAAGGAAAAATCCTTAACCAAGTGGATAATTTTAGATACCTAGGGGCATTTATAACATCAGATGGATGATGTACAACAGAGATTAGGAGCAGAATAGGGCAGGCAAAAGCCGCATTTCAGAAAATGAAGAGTATCTTGTGCAATAAGTCACTATCACTGAATGTAAGAAAGAGAGTGCTGAAATGCTATGTAGAACCAGTTTTGCTGTATGGCAGTGAATCTTGGAATGTAAATGAACAAAGTAAGAAGAAATTAGAAGCAACAGAGATGTGGTTCCTGAGACGAATGTTGCGAATTCCTTGGACTGCCAGAGTAACTAACGATGACTGCCTGAAACAGGCTAATGAAACTAGAACATTATATACAACAATAAGACAGAGACAAACATCTTTCTTCGGTCACGTGATGAGAAGAGAGGCATTGGAGAACATTGTAACAACTGGAAAGATCGAGGGGAAGAGAGGCAGAGGCAGACCAAGAGAAATGATGCTGGATGGATTGAGACGGTGGCATGGAGGAATATCAGCAGCAGAGTTGATCCAGAAAACCAAAGACCGAGATCTGTGGAGAGCCATGAACGCCTACGCCAGCTGGCACGGCACTTGATGATGATGATGAGAGCTAGTAAAAGCAATACTTACGAGAACCAACAAAAGCTGCAGGAAATAATGTATTCACTTAATCGGTTAGGAAACATAGAAATAAAACATCCAAATGTAGGAAAACATATTAACGTTTACAGGCGTTCGATGTCCTTCTTGCAGAAACCAATGTTTTTCAAGTTATTCAGCAAAACGACAGCTGAAACTCTCTTGTTCGGGTCAGCTTGTAATGTAGACACAAGGCACATCAGATAAGGTTGAGGAATCAGCGACATGACATGGTCATCTTCCAGAAACTTGTAGGCGTGTTCGTATGGCCGATCTCTAAAAGTCACCATGCACAAGAGCACCGCACCAAGTGAGTACATGTCTAGCTTGTAAGGATCCACGAATATACTGGTTCTTTTTTCTGGAGCAGAGAATCCAATAGTTCCACCCAAGTTTTTCGAAGGAATCATGGTACTGCCTGGAGAAAATGCCACAGATAATCCAAAGTCTCCAAGAATAGCGTTGTTTTTAGCGTTGATAAAAATATTGTCAGGTTTGATATCGTTGTGAACTATTGCCTTTTCACTGTTGAGATATCGCACAGCACACGCCATCTGGATAAAGTACTTGGCTAGCAATTCTCCGTTCAAGCTAGTCAGGTTGGAGGTCAATGTTCTATTAGCGCAATAGTCAGTACAGATGACCAAATAGCCAGGACAACGGGCTAAGGTCTCATATTGCATGATATGTGGATGAGACAGTCGGTGCATAGTCATGACCTCTTTGGTAAACAATCTGATGTTTTCAATGCCTCCATCAGGAGTCAGTAATGACATTATTTTCACTGCCTTCTTGAAAGACGGATCAGCCAGTGAAGTGGCTAGGACAACCTCTCCACTCATCCCACGGCCCAGGACTGGACCACGATAAATCTTGTAAAATTTGAAGAAATCATCAGGCAGATCGTGTACAGGAGGATATTCTGTAGACACTTCCATTTGTAAACACAAGTCACAAGACACTACACTTGAGGAAATTATCTAAATAAGAAAATGCACTGGTGACGATATATCCACGATATTCAGTATAAACTCCGTGAAACAACTACCAGTGAAATCATCCAAATAAGAGAATGCACTGGTAACGATATATCCACGATATTCAGTATAAACTCCGTGAAACAACTACCAGTGAAATTAACCAGAAACGTGTAAACCTCTCTTATATATCGTATGTGGTCAACTGGGTGGGTGTATTGGTATCCCCCCAAAAAGACGTTCAATGTCAATCATTTTCCTTGAAGCGGACTCACGTGATCTAACTAATGCCCCTCGGGGAGGACCTTTGGAGATATTCAAAGTGTCAACACGATCGTCTCAAAGCATCAATTACGTGTTCCATATTTGTATGTCTTACTACTGCTTGCATTAACTCAATCTGTTTTTAATCTGCCACCTTTCATCTACGCTATTGTCCGGTGTTATCGGACGAGGACAATGCCTGGTCGGATTCACTGGAAATAATTTCCCGCCTCGCGGCACTAACATCGGACTAATTAACTTGAGTCGCCCAGGTGGGCTGGACAATGCGTTGATATTAGACGATTGTTTGACGAATGTCAAAACATGACGAGGAGCAGCAATGAAACAGCATGGCTCATCTGTGAGACGGCGCTGTTGAAGATTCAGAACAATCTAAACACAATACCATAGTGTAGGAGAAATGCAGGCTCAGCTGTTTACGCGTTATGTATTAGTGGTCGTCTCCATCATCATTCTCAACGTGACCATGTTTTTCTGATTTCTTTCGGCCGCTTTGAACTTGAGGGTAATTCACACTGGACTGAATTTTGCCCGTGGGTCAGCTTTCCATTTCACCAGTGTCCCTCGCCATCAGGGGAACTCGATCCGAATTCTGAAGTAATTGTAATTTACACTCCCAAGTCAAGGGCGGGAAGTCAACGTTTAAGTCCAATTGACCGGTGTAGGGTGAGAACTCCTTCCTCGTCATTAGTGCACCGGAAGTTTAAGCGCTCTTAACCTTTCGGCCACGCAACTTCGTAAAAGTGATCACCATCACCACCACAACCAACCAGACAACCAACTAACCAACCAACTTCAATAACAGTCGCCCTTCTGAAGCTTTATAAGTGTATTCTGTGTTTATAAATAAATCTTCTTTTTCTTAAAGTTGCGTATCCTTTACATGATATCGCAGTCAACCCCAGCATTGTTTTGGCTGTTTGTAATTTCTTGGCACGTTTACGTTCAGTAGTTTGCCATTGCTTTCTGTACGACCAGTACTCATACCATTTTATAAACACCAATGCAATGCGGCCTGCTGCCAAATCGCTCGCAGCTGTGTTTCTAACGCGTTATGTGGGATTACGAACTGCGTCCATGACACCTTCGCCACGGAGTCGGCTTATACAAATTATTGGTTCATAAATCAATGACAAACTATTGAAATTGGGAAACAAATGCCGAGTAAATAAAAAAGAGCCACACATGCTGGACTGATTGCGATATCCTGTCAATGACATGTAACTAACTTAACAAGTCATTGACATCGGGAGTCTTCGTGGCCAAGTGGTCAAACCGTTTGACACGGGCTCCGAAGGTTGTGGGTTCGATTCCGGGCCGCGTCCTACGGCTCACGAGTTAAATTTTTCGGAGACTCCAGTGGATCGTCGCTAGAGCCACGGAGTTCGTGCTCTGTGCGACGCTTTCCGCGCTGCGGAAAGAGACCGAGCTATATGGGATAAAACCCGGTGCAATGAAGTCGACCCTGTCGATTTTTAAGCGACTTTTTTTTTTAAAGCGGCTAGTCATTGTCAATGTCTGGTCTTAACTCACGATTATCTCTGGAAATCAACTCACTCCTGCCCTTTCCTCACCCTTCCTTTAGCAAAGTTTGAATGTTAGCGAGGAGCCATTCTATGATCTTTGTGAACGTAAGCCAGTTGCTTTATACAGAATAGTTTCATTTAGTGTAATATGCCCGCGTCTGTGGCTTTGGAACAGTAAGTGCAGTTTCACAGTTCAGCATATCGGGTTCGAAATTAGCCGTAGCCTATCTGGAAGCGACCGCCTGGGGTTCAGTTTCATAGCTGTATCCCGACGAAGAGGTTACGGACTCGATTGGCAATCTCGCATACCGCGTTTGAAACACAGTCGCGGGCGATTTGGCAGCAGACCGCTTTGCGCTAGTTTTCCTACAATGGTGAGAGCGTCTGTCGTTCAGAAAGCAATGGCAAACTACTGAATGTCAATTTACCTATGAAATCACAATCAGCCAAAATTGCTGGGGTTGACTGCGATATCGTGTAAGGGACAAGAGGCAGACTTAGATAATTGTGTTTGTTCACCTTACGACTAAATCAGTGGTTCTCAACCGGTGGGGAACCCCCCCCCCCCCCGGGAGAAATTTTAGGGTTTCCAGGGGGGGGGGGGGGATTAAGATTATTTCAAGACCGCGTTAATGAGAGAACCGATTACTTGATATTGTCTTTCCCTCCTTACTTTACGGTTCTGTACTTCTCGCCCTTCTGAATTTCATTGTATACCTTATGTAGACCCAGAAATCACGTTTTATGTAGACGTCTAGACTAGTATGTGTTATTAAATTTAGCTTCCATTTTTGCGTATACAGTGTAGGGGGATGGGGACATTTATAGGGAGGAAATACGAACAGGGGGGGGGGGAAATGGCGTTCTGAAAATATGATGAAGGGGTGCATGGGCCAAAAAGGTTGAGAACCACTACAGTAAATCATCTGATGTTCACACTTCTCTGTCTTTGTAATCTCCCGTTTACTTGCACTGTACCCATCCCACTCGCGTATTCCGTGTAAAGATTGGCCTTGCCCCATCGCTATCTGATCCTGATCTATTACGTAACTTCCGTTTAGCTCATCAATGGATCGTATCCTCACCTGAGATGTTCAAGAAAAAAAAAGAATGTTTTGCTGACACCTTCAGTGCTTCAACTAATTGACGTTTTGGGATTTTAAAAATATAGTTGCACCAGTGTGCGGTTGTTCTGCTTGTGTGTTGATGAAGGTTTCCTAGCTCATTCTGTCAATTGTGAATATGTTTTTCTAACTATGACTATTCCCAAATTGCTTTGTAGTTGATGCATTCATAGTAATTTTTGCAGCAATTCAACCCATTTCATTTCTCATATTTCAAGAAATCACTATTTTTTATTCAGTGTCAGAAGAAGAAGAAGAAGAAGAAGAAGAAGAAGAAGAAGAAGAAGAAGAAGAAGAAGAAGAAGAAGAGGAAGAAGAGGAAGTAGAAGGAGGAGGAGAAGAAGAAGAAGAAGAAGAAGAAGAAGAAGAAGAAGAAGAAGAAGAAGAAGAAGAAGAAGAAGAAGAAGAAGAAGTCATGTGCACATATGGATTGGCGTCGCAGGCAGCAGAGCACATACTCCAAGACTGCCCAAAATATAACATATCTAGACAAACCTTTTGTTCTAGAGAGATGACAGTGGAAGATAAACTCTATGGACCGCTGAATGAACTAAAAAAAGACAGTTAAATTCATACAAGAGACAACATTGCAATTATAGTCATATTTCAAGCAACGAAAGAAGAAGAAGAAGAAGAAGAACTGTATGCCCAATACGCATTAAGGCGTGCACATGGGATCTATAGTAACTTTTATGTTACATCCAAACCAGGATTTTTCACCTCAAGCTTCCACATTATGTATATGTCTCCAGTAACGTACCAGTAGAGATGACTTGATATATCCGTTTCCTGCTGACACATACTTTGTATAAAGGAAACCCCACATGACAGAATAGAAGACTGCACACACATTCTATCAACAACAAAAAAATTAGTTGCATGTCCTACACAGGACGTAGCAGTCAACCTCAGCATTTTTGCTGTTCATGACTCCTGCACAAGTTTTCCGTTCAGTAGTTTGCTATCAAAGCCCTCGCATTAAACAAAATGCTCCCTTAGTAGGAACCTACTGAGGGCATGTGAAGTCGTCTTCTTCTTTAGCCAGTTATCCTAAAGGAAGGAACTAAATGGTATGTCAGGATCGCCAGTGTGGAGATCACATAGAGAACTAGTCAAATACCAGTGAATCAAGAGGTGAAGAAAGACCTTGGTGCTTGACACGACACGCATTGAGAACACCTGAGAGTAGTATAACTTGAAAGACCTTTGTCTGGAATCCACAAGGTATCAGAAATAGAGACAGAACTATATACACACAGAGAAGGAAAATAGGAACGGAACAATAAGGAGAGGATTTTATTTTTGCGTTCTCTCGCTTTGAACTCAAGCGTAATCCCATCACTTACTACTACTTCTAGAGCACTGGACTGATTTATGCGAGTGGATTAACGTTCCTTAATGCCAGTTTCTTTCGTCATCAGGCGAACCAACTCTAACTTCAGAGGTTCTTGTAATTTACGTCCCCTAGTCAAGGATGAGAAGTCAATAGTTTTACCAACTGACCGGTGTAGGTGTAGAACTCGCTACCTCGGCATCAGCACACCGGAAGTTTAAGAACGACGGTTCTTATAATTGGGCTCTGCTGACCTCTCGGAAAGGATATGAACGGAGCTGCATTTGATAGCTAAGGATAAGACAGCGTGGAGCGAGTTGGTTAAGTTGTATGCTCCAACAAATGTAAAGTGTTAGAACCATCACATATTGTACGCCTGAGTGCACTAAGGAATAGGACAGTGGTTCTCAACCGGTGGGGAATTTCCCCCTCCCCCCACTAGGGGGGTGGGTGGGAATTTTAGGGCTTCCAGGGGGGGGGGGGGGATGAAGACCATTTCAAGATCGCGTTAATACAAGAACCGATTACTTGATATTTTTTTTCCCTTCATACTTTACAGTTATGTACGTCTCATCTTTCTAAACTTCATTTTATAAAGTAAGTAGACCCACAAATCATGTTTTATGTGGATGTCTAGACTTGTTTTAGTATATGCTATTATATTTACCTTCCATTCTTACGTATACTGTGTAGGGGTGGGGGGATTTTTAGATAGGAAATATGAAAGGGGGGGGGAGACGTTCTGAAAATACGGTGAAGGGGGCACGGGCCAAATTTTTGATAGGAAGGGGGGGGGGGGATGACGTTCTGAAAATATGGTGAAGGGATACACGGACCAAAAAAAGTTGAGAACCACTGGAACAGGATGTCACTCTCTCCCTCTCGTCAAGACCGTCGCGAGCGGACATCGAACCCTCATAGGACAGCATAATCTACTAACCGTTACAACAAGAAGCCCACTATCCTAAAATAAGAAATATTTATTTCTATTATCACAGTACCCTTCCTTGTTTTGTTGTTGTTGTTGTTGTTGTTGTTGTTGTTGTTGTTGTTGTTGTTGAAATAACCACAAAAGGGAATGTTTAGTGCGGTTAAGCGGTGCAGGTATTCCGCAAACGGTGATTCTTTCTGTTATCTCCGAGAAATAAATTCCATGGCGTTGAAAGGAACTCGTAGAATTAGAGAAAAGAAGTAAAGATTAAATAGATAAATTAACATGTGACAAATATAGTGACCACTTGCCGGCGCTGTGACCTGGAGGTAGTGAACGCAGTTTCACAATTCCCCGACACACCGAGTCTAGTATTTGAAATCAGCAGCAGACTATTTGGAAGCCGGCCGCCTTGCCTTTGACTTCTATGGTATGAGCGTCGGTAGTCCAGAAAGCAATAGAAAATTAGTGAACGTTAAAATTGAATAATAAACCACAAACGCCACAAATTGCTGGGGTTGATTGCAAGGTCCTCTAAAGGACATGCAACTAACTTCACAGCGAACCCACTGGGATTAGAAACTATTGTCTCCAAAATGTCACAGTGCCTGTCTGAACGTGAAAGTATCTTTCACTGGATGTCCTTTACGACCTCGATGTTTATAAACGATCGATATTACCTTAAATTAACAGCCATGAGATACAGAGAGAACTTTAAAACACAACGTGATACATAAAAAGTTAACAGCCAGTAAACAGCTGCCACTGAAAGATATTTCTTCAATTAGTCACTCATATTTTATCAGCTTGAACTACACTGTGTGGCTCTGCAGTCACAGAATACGAAAGGGCAGAGTACGATTTCTGAAAGCAACATAAATATGTAAAAGTTAAAGTACAACGTAATCGCGGTCCTATAGTAAGAATTGATGTTAACAGTTAACACAAGCAAAACATAGTCCAATAGCAAATATTGATGTTAAGCGTTATAGAGGTAAAGGTAGTCCAATAGCAAATATTGATGTTAAAAGTTAAAGAGGTAAAGGACAGTCCCATAGCTAATATTGATGTTTAACGTTAAAGAGGTCAAGGTAGTCCCAAAGTAAATTATGATGTTAAACGGTAAGTAAGAAGTAAAGGTTATCTTAAAGCAAATACAGTAATGATGTTTAAAGTATACATTCAAACGTAAAGATAGTTTCGTAATAAATACTGACGTCAGAGAAAACAGTATCAGGCCGGCGTTATATAGGGTGTTTGTAAAGTCTCACTACACTTTGTATGTAGAACCAATTTTAAAAATGAAGTACACGATGTCATAAAAAGATTTGCTCCACAGTCCAACGTGATGCAATATACAGCAAATGGCTGTCGTCTGCTGGAGTAATTCTTTGCACTCCAAACAATGAATACTTCACAGTTAATTTCCAGCTTCCCTAAAACAGCGTTAGACTATAGCAGTGATTATTGTAACTAATGTAATGAATTTTTGGCACATATTTTGATGACATCATGTACTTCATTTTTCACATTTGTTCTACATACAAAGTGTAGTGAGACATTACAAACACCCGGTTAATGAAGTGGCTCTATTCTTTGCCAATTTGCCTTCTGAAACATTTCCCCAGCGATTAAAACATTAATCCAGTAGTAATAGAATGAGGCTGGGTGGATTCCAGAAACGTTCTGGTCAGGAAATAAATACTGCAACTGTAGTAAGATTGACCCGGATCGCTGTCTTGGTAAATGGGGCCGAAGTAGAAAAGTGGCTAGCACGCTTACATGCTTATCCAAAGGTCATCAAACACCCATCGAGAAGGGGATTTTCAACATTTGACCTTGGCTTCCAAATCAACACTGCCTATAATGGGTGCAGGGAAGTGTTTAGGGAGTAAAGGCGACAGGCGTGGTATTCACCACATCACTTATCGAGTGTCTATAGAAATACAGGACTCGCACCTGGATTCTCAAAACGGCTGCAAGCGTGGAACTGGGTCATTTACTTCCCTTTTGCTTATCTGCCTGCTCTGTGCTGAAGGTGCTATATAATCGATTCCATATCCCGTTTATCGCGTTGGAAACACCGTTGAAAGAGGTTTGAAAGTAGACCGCTTTGCACTGATTTTCATGTAATGGTGTGAGTGCCGGTGGTTCAGAAAGCATAGGTAAACTATTGAATGTAATCTTGCCAAGAAATAACAAACATGCCCAAAAATACTGGTGTTGACTGCGATGTCCTGTAAAGGATATGCAACTAACGTTTGTTTTTACATTAGCCATTATCTTCGCAAGCAAACGCAGAAACTTTCTGACACATTGCATTTCAAACCGTGAAATCCAAGTGAAACTATAGCTTGGCTGAAGGATCACACAGTACATAAACGCTGTGCCAACCTGCACCAATGTTTTGGTGTCAACAATTAGACTCGGTTTCATAATCGGTTTCTGCATCGGGTTAGTTAATGCGATACCTGCGTTGAAGATGTCGGATGTGGTCAGTTACTCATCCATTTTTGTAGATCTCTGTAAGTTGAACCACAAAGTCAGTGTGGCCCAGACATAATCTTAGTCGTTCTCTTTCACCCTTTTCCTAGTTAGACAACCAAAAAAACAAGACCCATGGAAGGATTAATCTATGGATATGTCATGTATTTGGATCATCACATTATGTTAAACATGAGAGTAAGGGGGAATTCGAAGCGAACGCCGAGCGCAGGCATCGAACCCTAGTCCGACCGCGTTTATGTTAATATCGGCGTAGCATCATAACTCTTACATCAACGCGCCCACTTTCCTGCTGTTTGCCTTCCATTAAATTTAACAGAATAGGGGACTGTTTTATTTCTAGAGGCTCCCATCCGGTTTGCGGGTGGCGGAGTGCTATTTAGATACAGCGCGACCAAAATGACATAACTGAGATAAGAAAATGGCCTTGACACGAGACAGGTGATCGTTAAAAATGGCGAACGATTATCACCCACCAGACACAGAAGAAAAAGAAACCAAGACCGCGCTAGGAACTACCAAAATTATAACCAAGGCTGAAGAAACCGGTTGAACGAGGTGGAAACTTTTGTTCTCCCCCCCCCCCCCCCCCCCCCTTACATATCGAAAGGGAAAGGGATCGGATTATCCACCCTTACCGACATGGGGGACGGGAATGTCGTAGCGTAGTAGCTAGACACTCGCCTACCGGCCTAGTGGTCACGCGTTTGATCCCCGTCGTGGAGGGGTCCAGGTCGACACAGGTGAAAATGGGTACCAAGAAATAGCTTGGGGAGTGAAGGCAGCAGACGTGATACAGACCGCATCACTCACCTAGTGCCGATAAATCTAATAAATATGGGTATAGAACAGCTCTGCAGCTGGGCAGAGAAGGGCACCCACCCGTCTTGACAATTGGATTGGGCTGTCAAAGGCTGAGATAACAGAAGTCCATGTGGATGTGGAAGGCAAGGGGGAAACCACCACATTATCTTAGCAAGTTTTCTTGACTAAACGCACTTCAATGTCATTAAAGAGAATGCTGAGATGCTATATAGGACCTGTTTTGCTGTATGGCAGTGAATCTTGGAATATAAATGAACAAATTAGGAAGAGATTGGGAGCCACCGAGATGTAGTTCCTTAGACGAATGTTGCGAATTCCTTGGACTGCCAAAGTAACTAACGACGAATGCCTTAAAGAGGCTGGCGAAACTAGAACATTATATACAACAATAAGAAAGAGACAAACAGCATTTTTTGGTCATGTGATGAGAAGAGAGGCGCTGGAGAACATCGTGACAACTGGAAAGATCGAGGGGAAGATTGGCAGAGGCAGACCACGAGAAATGATGCTGGATGGATTACGACGGTGGCATGGAGGAATATCAACGACAGAGTTGATCCATAAAACAAAGGATAGAGATCTGTGGAGAGTCATGAACGCCCACGCCAGTCGACACGGCACTTGATGATGATGATGATGATGATGATGATGATGATGATGATGATGATGATGATGATGATGATGATGATGATGATGATGATGATGATGATGATAGAACAACATGCCCAATGAGCCATAAGGCGCGTAAAAGAGTTCTTCTTCTTCTGCGTTCATCCGGAGATTTTTTTTCTTCGGACGTGATTACGTTGTGCCTGTTTACAGCAGAGCTGCGTTCTTGCGCCGTTAGGCCGACACATCCGACTTCTGCGGGAATTTGTTGACCGGGTTAACCTTCCCGGGTAAAAGAGTTCTATCTTACTCAAAAACATGGCACATGATGATGATCACTATTATTTTCAATAGTAGACTTCCATATCACATAATTTCACTAAATCTAGCCAACCCGAGGTTTTGTGTATTTACCAATAGTTCTGTATTTTGCATCCCACTGAACGTAAACTTGCATATAGTGCGTTCACAAATGTGTTCACCCGTATACAAATCTTTAATTCAGTAACCGACTGAGGGAAAATGATGAGGTTAAGCATATAACCTAATCATTTTTTTAAAAAGTTGCATATCCTTTACAGAACGTTGAGGTCAACACCAGCATATTACAGCAATTGTTGATGGTTTTGCAAGTTTTACGTTCAGTAGTTTGCCATTGCTTTCTGAACGACCGGCTTGCATACCAACACTTTAAAACCAGCGCGACACGGTCTGCTGCCAAATCGGTCGCCGCTGTAATTCTAACGCGGGTAAGCGGCATTACGAATCGCGTCCATCATAATGTAAGCCACATTTCTTTTTCTGGAGATTGTACAGCAGATTTCAGTGTTTGTTTATATGCTGTATATACTTTACGAGTCAGAGATAAAGTGCACATTATGAAATGTATTACATCTTCACACGGAAACATCAGTGTTCAATAATGAATATTCTCCGTGGTACACGGAAATTTCCAAATGAGAAGCACGTCACAAAGTAGAATGGAAATGCTCAGAGGTGACCCAAATTGACGTACATTACTGTAAAACAAGTTTGTTAGCGTGAATTCAATACATCAAAGAAATTTCGCCGCTTTCCACGATTCCTGTTGCCTTTGGACATATCAAAGACATATTCCTTGGGTGGTAGTAAATGTAAGATGGCAGGACAAATTTCATAACGATGCAACAGATACTCTAAAAAAGTGAACGTGAATGAGGGCAAACATTTGTGAACGTACTATAGATAATCAACCTAGGGTTGGGGTTGATAGCAACGCTATGCAAAGGACATGCAACATTATTTCTCCTATAATTTACTACTACATCTTGAAAGCATTTTTGTTTCTCATTTGATTATCTTTCTGTCTAATTCTCTCTGGGTCCTATAATAACACTACATCTCTGGAGTTTCAAGTATCCAGTTCAAACTCGCAAACCGGTATCGTGTGGGTTAATCAGAACCAACTATACAAGACAACATTAGTGGATATCGATTTGTTTTGCTAGTCACCCGAAACAATATGTATATAAATAGACCCACGGAGCCGCACGTGAATATTTCAAGGAATACAATTTGAGGTTATAACCAGCATATCCGTCCGTCCGTCCGTCCGTCCGTCCGTCCGTCTGTCTGTCCGTCCGTCCGTCTGTCTGTCTGTCTGTCTGTCTGTCTGTCTGTCTGTCTGTCTGTCTGTCTGTCTGTCTGTCTGTCACCAGGATTACAGGGCTCTCTTATTCTTTGTCAGTCTATCTGTTCGTCAATCCGTCCGTCTGTCCGTCCGTCCATCCATCCATCTATTCATCCATCCGTGCGTCCGTTCGTCCTGCGTCTGCCTGCCTGCCAGCCTCTGTCTGCATTCCTACCTACCTACCTACCCACCTACCTACCTACCTACCTGCCTACCTACCTACCTACCTGCCTGCCTACCTGCCTGCCTACCTGCCTACCTACCTACCTGCCTTCCTGCCTACCCCCTCCCCCTTCCTATCCGCCTGTCTGTCTGCTTCACTACTTGCACTTGTCTGTCTGTCTGTCTGCCTGCCTGTCTGTCTGTCTGTCTGTCTGTCTGTCTGTCTGTCTGCCTGCCTGCCTGCCTGCCTGTCTGTCTGTCTGTCTGTCTGTCTGTCTGTCTGTCTGTCTGTCTGTCTGTCTGTCTGTCTGTCTGTCTGTCTGTCTGTCTGTCTGTGACTAAATTTCCATTCGTCATCTTTAATACTGCTAAATCTAATATACATTAATCATTCCATTAACCAAGTGGAACACCTGATAACTTTCAGCGCATCGATCGCAGACCCCAACAATATCACACATCCGCATCAATACCGATTTCAGATTCTGCTTCATCATGCATAGACTACTGATCTCACCGAGCCAGACTGGCCTACTTCTTTCTCCATTCCCCCACTTTACCAGGTCCAGGTAGTCCCAACTCTAAGGCACTAGACGCTGTTGTCCTCCTGGTAGTTTCCGTGGCCAAGTGTTTACCTCGCGTTCCGAAGATCGTGGGTTTGATTCCAGACTACTTCGTCGTGGGGGTTCGTCGCTGGAGCTACGGACTTCGTGCTTTGTGTGACACTTTCGGCTGACCGCGCCGTGGAAAGAGACCGGGTCACATGGATAAAACTCGGTTAAATTAAATCTAGCCTCTTGCTTTTTAAAGCCTTTTTTAAAACATTGTTGGACTTTTCAACGTATCAAGAAGAGATAAGATCAGAAATGAAGAAATCAGGACTAAAGTGGGGGGTTCTAGCAGCACTAGATTTTATTAGAAAGCAGCAAGTCAAATGGTTTGGCCATGCAAGTAGGTTACCAGTTAACAGCATACCACAACAAGCAATGATGTACAGACCAGATGGAAACAGAGGAAGAGGCCGACAACGTAAACGTTGGACGAAGGGAATAGTAGAGTCCATGGGAATATCGATACATGAAGCCCATAATCGGGCACTCTCACGATGTTTATACTTCACCTCGACACCGCAAGGTACAAGAGGAACATGATGAGATGAGATGAGATGAGATGAGACTGTTTGACGTTTAATCAAAATCACGCAATCGCGACACCATTCAATTGTTAGGTGGTTGTAAGACTCCATTGATTGACGTTAAGGTCATCTGTACCCTGAATAGGGCTAGCACCTATCGGTGTGATGCTGGTCTAGAGACTTTTCCTTCTCTGCTCCTGGTAACGTAGCGTAGTGGCTTCAAGCCTACCCGACCCGCAGCCATGGATTCGATCCAGGTCGGTCCAGCCGAAAACAGGTGCCAAGAAATGTCTTGGGAAGTGATACAGGGTGTAATATTAATGACTGTGCAGCGTTTGAAAATATTGCCGGTCCAAGTTTTGTATTTACCTATTATATTGCATGGACTTTACAGAGGGTGAATACAAAGCTTGGACCGGCAATATTTTCAAACACTGCACAGTCATTAAAAATACACCCTATACTTCGGTGTGATACTGACCACATCACCCACCTAGTACCGATAGGTCTATAAAAATATAGATCCAGCACCGCATGCCCAAATGCGCCATTTAGACTTGTTAAATGGTGTTTAACCCATTTACTTACCAATTTTACGGGGCTATGTTGCAGAGGTCTGCTTCCCCTCTTCAATCGCAGACATCACATGGTTATGCTTGACCAGTACTGGGACTTCACATCTGCCGAGAGGCATCGCAGAATGTAATCAGGTTATGGTCTGCATAGCACACGTGGACTGGTTGGGATTTGGCCTAGGTTACTCGAGTTGCCTCCAGAGGTTTTGGGTATTTTAGTGTTTACAGATTACAGCCAAAGGGAATACCCAGATATAAAACAGTATTTGACTTCCCACTGGTATTTCACACAACCTGCTGTGGGTGAAGCTGCTAGTGATATTGCAGTCATTAAAAAAACAAACAAACATCCGGCATTTATAAGGTAATGTTTAACTTTTTCTGCCTTCTGCAATTGTTATAATAATAACATCACTCTTAGGCAGCAGGATGTAAAGTAATATCTGTTCCGGACTGACGGAGTTAACGTAACAATTGTTTGGGATTGAAGGAATTAAAGTAGTATATATATCTGTGGCTGACGGAATAAAGAACTAACATAAGTCTCTGGTTATATAATGTAAAGGGATTCAACCTGTGAGCAGCGGAGTCCTGGCGAGCCATGTCTGGCTTGATAAAAAGAACCGTGGGTGTGTGTTGCATTCTCCTATTCAGCTGTTTACTGGAAACTTCGAGCATCTTGAGAAAGTTGAGTCGAAGGGCAACCTATAAATATTCGGATAAGCCGATGACAGTGTTATCTGAGCCTGAAAGTAGTATTATTAAACTTACCGCTGGCATCTGGCCGTCTTGACAGACGATAGTTTGTTGCATTGTGCTTCCAACAAAGCACAGCAATTGCACGCCATGGCGGTAGCGAATGTTTTACATTCCCATGGCACAAAACCTAGGCTGAATTCTAGAGACCATGTGTTGCCCATGCAGCATGATCCTTCTCTCGGTCTGCCTAGTTTACACCAGAGGAAAGGTAACACCAGTACATCTAGAGCAAAGCAAGCTACAGAAGCTACTGGATCAGCAAAGCATTGCTCTAATTGTCCACCAGTCAGAGTTTTATTCCTAGACCAGTTGCCAACCAAGGCTTAGAGCCCTGCCTGCCATGGCATTTAATCTTTAGGTCAGGTTTTCTCGCACTAGTATAAGTATTAAACTGATACGGTCTTGACATATAGTTTAAATTATAGGTTATAGGTTAATTTGACGGATTCCTATGTTGCAGTAGCCCGACGATGGCCAGATATCCATTATACGCCCGCCCAACCGACAACAACGAACGTAAACAAATAACCCATCAACCATCTGCTTTCCACACAAAACTATACAGACATGTGGCGAACGCAAAACAAACTACTGCTGTTATTGGTCTCATTAACATGGAAGTCTGACTGTGACAGAGCAGAAAGAAGTTTAATCAATACGTCAAAAGTTATGAGTGCAGCCCATATGTTAGTGAGCCCATATGTTAAACTGAGTTAAATAGATGTGCAACCTATACTCTATATTCAGATGTAGATGGGATGGGAAACCGTCTAGATATGGCGTTCGAAGTCTTTGAATTAAAATGTATAAGTTGCTTCAGTTGAATATAGTGTCGAAGGCAACAGATAACTTTCAATGTATAATAAACAAGTACAATTTTCCCTCACTAAGCACGGCTTCTATCGTAATGCAGAAAACTGGAGAGGAAACATTTTATAGCGTATTGTTATCTATTGTTTAACATCAGTAGGATGAAGTCACTGTTTTTATTTTATATTTGTGTTCAAAGTTATGTTCATGTACTTTCCAGGTCGTCGTAATCAACCACAGCATTTAATGGCAGCTTGTGATTTTCTAGATAGTTTCATCATTGCTATCTGAACAGCCGACAGTCAAATTACTGTAACAATCAACGCAAAGCGATCTGATCTGCTCGCAAATCGTATTAGGTTTAAAGAATGTTGGCATTGGAAAACTGCGTTCACTATCCTAAACCACAGGCGGCGACTAGAAGAAAGCCCTCTAACATTGGCGAACGTAGCACATTTGTCAGAGTTAGGTGTTCCAGCTGGATTCTGCACTCAGATGTAGATCAATGTAGATGGGATGTAATACAGTCTACTTATGGGTGTAGGAGCCCCTGAACTTAAATATACTAACGGCCATCCTTGAATGTTACGTCGAAAGCAACAAATAACTTTCATTGTGTAATAAATTGGAAAAATTTCCCATCGCGTGCCATTTCTTCTGCTGAAACACTTAAGATGGAGCCAGATTGTGTTATGTGTAACGTTGTTTATTGTCTAAAGCCAGATGAATAATATTGAATGATGTTGATTTTCATATTTCACACAAATGTTAACTCTTAGTTAAGCAAGTAAAGAGTAAAGGACAATTTTACGCACTTTAAGACCCATTGGGCATATGGTGCTAACCCCAGATGTTTAATAGACCGAATACCACTCGCTGGGTGATCTAGTCAGTGACATGCTGGTCGCCAAACGTCCCAAGACTTCCCTTTACTTGTTATAATTATTATAATTAGTAACAATAATTAGGACCATTTAACACTCACTGAGGCGTATTAGGTATATGAAGATATCATCATTTGTGCAGGCCACTAGCCACTCAATGGGTGTCGTGATTAGTATAACGCAGGTATTCAAATAAAACAGTTCTTAGTGTTTAAATATTGAACCATTGTTTATTTGTTGCCACAGTATGTTTGCCAACATTGCTCCCGTCCCTCTGTGTTTGACCCTAACCAGACCACTGCTGGTGAAATACTCAGTTACACTGTCTGTGAACCAGCGTTGTGGTTTTGTGGGTAGTGAGACGCGCAGTATCATTAATTCCCTTTCAGACACATGAAGGGTGTAGAATAAGCGGTTGGAGATTTGGTCGCAACAGACATACAATATCTCCGGCAGGCCTAATCTCGCTGGTCGTGGGATCTGCACAGTGTCAGGCGAGGAGATTTGTTCGCAATAGACGAGAAAACATCTCCGGCGGGCCTATTCTTGCTGGTCGCGGGATCCGCAGTCAGGCAGGGAGTCTGACGGTAGGACACGCTTACATTGGTCCGGACACTTACGTATGAGAGATGTACACGCTCATACAGGTCCAGACACTTGACTTGCTTTAAGGCCCGTAGCTGTAGGATGTTGCTGAACACCTCTAAGTCAAGCCCCGCGGATATGAGGGTGTGGCCACCACTCATCTCCTGCTCTTGGATGTTTGATGCTGAGCCGCCAACGTCTGCAGCCTACCTTGTTACAGACGTACTGGTTATCCTTTCCTCTGGAGAAAACAAGGCAAGGCCGAGAGAGGGATCATGCTGCATGGGCAACACATGTTCTCTGAATCCATACCCAGGCATTGTGCGATGGAATTTTGGCCAAATTTCATTCCACATACTTTCGTCTGTCAAGACGGCAAGGTGCCACTCACTCACCGAGACGAGAGTTCGAAATCATCTGATTTTGTTTCTTAATTTTAAATTTTTAAAAATTATTAGTAATTATATTTTATGTAAGGATTTGCTGTCTCTCTCTCTCTCCCCCCCCCCCCCCCCGGGACCAGAACCGTTCCATGAAGTCCACGCGTCCTTGTTTTTGTTCTGGGCTCTTTAGTCCTACAATGTGCCTTTCAGCTCATAGTGGTCCACTGCCAGTATTAGTGGACAGTGATTTGAGTTTGGCAGTTTGATTGACTGTCTCTGCACTCTAGCCAGATCAAGCGCAGATAAATCTACACTTTGATCTTAGCCAACAGGCCGAGCTGCAGGGGATTTGCATGCAGACGGCTTTGCGTTAATTTCCATGGTATGAAGAAAGCAGTGCCGTTCAGAAAGTAATGACAAACTACTAAACTAACATTGCCCAGTAAATCACAAATAGCCAGTACATGCTGGGGTTGACTGTAAGGTCATTTAAAGGACATGCAACTTAACTCTGTCTATGAAGAAGCAAGGTGAACTGCCACCGATGTCAGGTCCAGTCACGACATTACATCGTTGGAATCTTGAGAAGGAATTAACATTCCCCGCTCACTGGCTATTGATTATCATTTTATACTGCCAGGGGAAACAATCGGCACGCAGTTCCTGTCGTCGAATGACAGGTATGTTTGTTGAGCGGCTGTGCTAGATGATCTGACCTCTCGTTTCTATGGTTATGGTGTTATGAAAAAGCAGTGGTGCATTTCCTGGAACTGTGTTGTTTTCACGGAGGTCTGCGTGTATAAATTAGCTCCACAATGATATAAATGTGGTCTCTGGAAGTTGTGTTCTGTGGTAGCCGAAGAGTTGGTTTGGTATTGTTGCCGTGAAGTTCTGTTAAGTGAAAGGACTACATTTAAAACATTTTTTTTGTTTTAAATTAGTATTATTAAATCTTCTATTTTACAAAAGTGTGTCTACGTAACGGATAAAAAAGTACATTAATTATAGTTAATAATAACTCAATACCCGCTCCGTGGCGATGGCGTTGCGGACGCGATGTGTAATGCCGCTTGCCCGCGTTCGAAACACAGCGGGACCGATTTGGCAGCAGACCGTGTCGCGCTGATTATAACGTGTTGGTATGGGAGCCGGTCGTCTAGAAAGCAATGGCAAACTACTGAACGTAAAACTTGCCAAACATCAACAACCGCAGTAATATGCTGGTGTTGACTGAAACGCCCTGTGAAGGATATGCAACTATATATAACAAGAAAAATAACCCAATAAGATCGTAAATACTGAAATTAAGACAATTGATATCGCAGTAGTTTTGAATAGAGTTTCGTCATATTTTTTCCAGACTAACTCTAGTTAACGTTCCTCGGGTTGATGGCGTGATGTTCAATTTCTGAATTGTGACTTTGTACGCACAAATATTAGACTCCTGAAAATTATATTATAGTTTAATCTTAGTTAGACGAGATGCGGCGAAATAAGCCAGACAAAAAATCGTGCAATGTATTGTTTTCACGACGTGCTCTCTCTCTCTCTCTCTCTCTCTCTCTCTCTCTCTCTCTCTCTCTCTCTCTCTCTCTCTCTCTCGCTCTCTCTCTCTCTCACACACACACGCACTCAGACAAGACCTTTACACTATACCAACATGTGGCTGTGTGGGTTTAATTGTCAATCGTTATACTTAAATCAGACTGCTACTGGTACCATTAGTATTGGAGGTATGCGTTGAGTGCTGCAGATGAGAACGGGGCACGTATGGGAATGCCCCGAGTGATGTCATGTCAGGCCTTGACTCAACTCAACTCAACTTAGCTCAGCTCTTCTCAATTCAACTCAAATCATCTCATCTCAGCTCAATTCTACTCAACTGCTATACTAATTCAATTAAAACAATTTGGGGGGCTGAGCGGTCTCGAGGTATGGTGTCCACCTCGAGTGCTGGAGGTCCCGGTTCAAGCCCCCATGAGGGCCGGGATATTTTCACGTGGACTTCTAGTACAAAATTTCCCCTGGTCTCTGGATAGTGAGATCGGACGCCCGTGTGTATTGTTACGCACGTAAAATAACCCCTTGGCATTTGCAAATAGAAAAAAAGAGTAGATTAACAGCGCTGCCCGGACAAAATTTTGAGTTAAAAGTTTACCCAAAGTATTTCAGAATCCTCGCCGGTGCTGCGGAGTACGTGCACTGAGCTGAGATTCTCCGGACTCAGGCTTGAGTTAGGAGTAGAACGGATCACCTATGAGTTACACCCGTATGCCGTGATGTTGATCCGTCGACTAAACTAAATTAAATTAAAACAACATAGTCAGTATTTCATTGTTATTTTGACATAGTGCACTTTGAAATGTACCCACGATTCTCAAATTCATGCACGGGTTGCTTGAGAATCCCCGATATAATATGTTAATAATGTTACCCGAGCATATGTGCCCTGTTTTCATGTTTATGGTTTATAGTTTATGAACACAACCTGTCGCAAGATAAGGTCTGTAAGGCATTTAGTGAAACAGCCTGAAGCACCATGCAAGGGCAGTAACAGGTCTCTATTTATCAACCATCATAAATAGAGCACTTGCGTTCACAAACCTGGATGGATTCTGGCTTCCTGTTTTATTGTGGTTATAGTTGACAGAAAAACTGGAAGTGTAAACAGCTGTTATGTGGGCCTATTGTTATGGATACACGAACATGTTTATTTCTAATGGTGATTATTACAAATGAGCTCAAATGTTATAGAAAAGTTCTTAGAATATCTTGGAGCAAGAGGAGACAACTACTGAAACGCTGACAATCCTGGATGGATTCTATGTTTATTTTACTTCAATTGTTGTTGACAGAAATACTGGAAGTGTAAACATCTGTTTTGTGAGCTTATTGTTATGGGTACATGAACATGTTTATTTCTAATGGTGATTATTACAAATGAGCTCAAATGTTACAGAAAACTTCTTAGAATATCGTGGAGCAAAAAAGAAGAAAAATACTGAAATTCTTCAAGATCCGAACACCGAAGAAAACTGGCGCATAACAATATCAAGACTTGGAAACTGAAATACTTTGGCCATATTAAATGTCACAGTGGCTTGAAGAGAACAGTGATGGAAGAGGTTGATATTAACCAGCACGAAGATGGACACAGGACATTGAGACACCTGTGACATGAGGGTGTGCGCGGCAGGAGAAATGGCCAGAGATCGAGAGGCTTTTTGACTTGCCGTGAGGAGAGCGACTTGTGCATTGGCCCTGCAACATGATGAAGATGATTATTACCAGTTTAAAAACAACCCCAATTAAAATTTTAAAGATATTTATTGTTAATTACCCATTAGCATCCGAGTTCTGACTTTCCAAGCAAGTACCATGTTACGATAACTGCAAGTGCTTATCATTTTAATTTTGAACCTCTTATTTCTACTTATGGGCCATCCGGTGGTTCACCGAGGACCCCTTGCAATGTGTTTGGTAGTTCAATATTTCGTGTTTGGTGATCTGCGTGTTTATGGTCAGGTCTCTTCGCATTACTGCTCTTTGATCTTAGCCAAATATGCAATTAACGTATCAAAAGGTGCTTTCAACATATTATGTGTATTTAATTTAGTTCTGGAGAAAACGTATAGCTACATCAATTATGTGACATTCAATGTAATTCAATGTAAGTGATGGAGTCTGTATTGATTCAGCTGCATTCACGTGGTTGTTAAGTAGAATACGGTGTCACCACAGATTAAACCACATTCTCCGGTTTCTTCGTGGTAGGTGGTTGATCATCAACATCAACAACATTATATGCCTTGCAAACTGGCGTAGGCTTTCATGTCTTTCCACAGATCTCGATCCTCGGTTCTCTTGACCAACTCTACTGATGATATTCCTTCTTGCCACCATCTCAGTCCATTCAGCATCATTTCTCTTGGTCTGCTTCTACCTATTTTCCCTCTGATCTTTCCAGTTGTCATAATATTCTCTAATGCTTCTCTTCTCATTACATGGCCAAAGAACCCGTTTGTCTCTTTCTTACAGTTGTATGTAATGTTCTAGTTTCATTAGCCTCTTCCAGGCAATCATTGTTAATTGCTCTAGCAGCCCATGATTTCGCAACATTCGTCTCAGGAACCACATCTCCATTGCTTCCAAGCGTTTCCTAGTTTGTTCATTATGCGTTCCATAATACAGCAAAACAGGTTCAATGTGACGATTCATCACTTTATTTCTTACATTCAGTAATAGTGCATGTGATTTTTGTTTTCATTTTCTGGAATGCAGCTTTAGCTTGACTTATTCTGCTCATAATCTGTGTCATGCATCTTCCATCTGATGTTATTATTGTCCTTAGGTATTTAAATTTGTCAACTTGGTCAAGCATTTTCCCTTCTATCTTTATCATTTAGGTACCATCTTTTTCCTTGATACTGTATAACCATTATTTTTCTATTTTTATATTCAAGGAAAGTCCTTTATTTTGCACTCCCTGTTACTACAATGTCCATACGCTGTAGATCTTTTGCATGTTTTGCAATGTCATCCGCATAGCGTAGATTGTTGATATAACTTCCAGCTCGCATTCCTGACCTCTTTTTAATCCCTCTCATTATTTCGTCATAAGACGAGGAAAGATCCGGTGACAATACACACACCCTTGTGATACTCCTAGCTTTATCTGTTCATAATTGTCCTCTTTATTTTTCATTGTAATTCTTGCTACATATTTCCAGTAAATATTTTTTAGTATTCTAAGATCTTTACCATCAATTTTAATCTAAAAAAAATTTTTTTTTCTCCATAATTACGTCATGTTTTACTTTATCAAATGCCGTGGTATAATCTATGAAGTACAAATATGTCTTTCGGCACTGCGTCTCTATTGATTTTTCCATTAGTCTTTGTAATGTGTATATTGCATTATTTGAACCGTTTTCTTCAAGAAATCCATACTGTTCTTCATCAATTTCTATTTTTATTTTCTTTCTTGTTCTTCTCAGTATAATTCCGAAAGAAGCTTGGTGACACAGTTTATGCGGTTGACAGTGTGAAAATCTTCACATTAGACTGCTCTTGATCTTGTATTTTTAGAAGGGCTATAAATACAGATTTTAACATATCACTAGTTAGATATCCAGAGTTATAAATACATATTTCAGCTTACCACTAGGTATATATCCACTGTTGTAAATATTCAACATTTTAGTTCACATTTGTACTCCAAATTCTCCCAGTGCATCTATTTCTTGTATTATGATTTCTTCTGTCCCAGCTGTTTTTCTTTTCTTCGTTGTTTGGAAGCGTCCGAGATTTCTTCTTTTAGTATAGGTGGACCATTCAAGTTACTCTCTTCTGTTAATTCGGCGCTTTCACCATCATACAGCCCTATTATTTCTTTATTCCATCTCTTTATTATAAAACCTTCTTGCAATAATATCTCACTTGTTTTTGATTTCAAACATCCTGTGCTTACTCTTATGTTTCTTTCCGTGAGCTCAATGATTTGTGAGCTCATATGTTTTGTATTTTTAATAGAATTTACTGAAATTTTGTTCCACTACTCATTTAAACAATTTTCTTTTGCTTTTACGTATTTATCTCAGAATTCCTTATTGATTTATATCGTACTCTTACTTTTCGTTTTTACTTTGTTTTCTTTTGTCCATTAACTTAACGATTTCTTCAGCTGTTTGTCTTCTCTCTGGTAATATCGCTTTGCTTGTTTTTGATGTGTTTTTGCATCCCTTTGCATTTCACATTGTTAATTTATACTCTGTGCTATGGTTATTGTATTGTACCTATTTTTTCACAGCCATTCTGTACCATTCTTGAATTTCTGGATCTACTTTTAGAACATCTTTATTAAGTAACGTATTCTTAACCCCTTGTTCCCCTCTCTTCAGTCTTACTGTTATTTGTTCACATAATGGTACATGGCATATTTCGCTGCATCTCTTCAGCTGTATAGTGCAGTAGTGTTGTACATTTCAGCTTCACGGATTCACTGCTATGTTTTATTTTATGTTGTCTGACTTCTGCAGTATGCATCTGACACAAGACGCAGCGAAATATTTCACGCACTCGTTATCAATGGTATATACATAGTTAATTGCTTGCCCCTTACAGGACGTCACATCAACCTCAGGCTTTTTGTGATTTTCTAGGTAATTTTACGACCAGTTGTTCGCCATTACTTTCTGAACGGCCGACGCACATAACATTGTGGGACAATCACCACAAAACAATCTGCTTCCAAATCGCATGGGTCTGACTTCGAACCCAGTATGCCAAGATTGTGAAACTGCGTTCACTAACCCTAAGCCACGGACGTTGTCCAGTGTTAAAAGAAAAAAAGTCAAGGACCCGTTTACACCCATTAAGCCGTATCGGGCGTATGGTGCTTGGCCCACATTTCTGTTGACCGATCGGCACAAGGTGGCTGATTCAGTCAGTAACTCATGGTGTTATATCCATTCCAATTATTGGTATCCCTGTTACATCGTCTCCTAGCCTAGCTATTAGAGTTAAGTAATGTCACGGTATGTGTGTTACTATTTCATTGTGCCTTAATTAGGCTTTACTATTAGAATACATTTTAGCAAATATGACAGGAATGGAGACACCGAACTATCAGCTTTCTAAAATAATGTAAGCGTGCATGGTTAACTTCTAAATTGAACTCTGGAATGACCAGGAAGCACGACAACAGGAAAAACACAAACAGATAAAGCTTGCGTTTCGACAACAGTCGTTATCAGTGAACACGATTACAACAAATCAACATCCCGCCTGCTAGTCATTTTGTGTTTACTCGGAATCCAGTGCTAGCTCAGCAGTAGCAAATACTCTGTTTCGATACCATTGTTAACGATGAAACAAATTCTCCACTGTCAGAGCTCAGAATTCCCACTATTCTAGACATTGCGTAGTCCTTATTTTTCGAGAGCTTCAGATTGTCCCGCCATCATGGATGAAACAATGAGTACGGTTACGTCTAAACGGGTTGTAACAGGAGTCAAGTTTCTGGTTCGGCACAAGGAAGATAAACCAAGAAATGGAATTGTAGTCAAGCGCGTTTCTAATTATCCGCCACCAGCACAGGATCACAATGCGAACATGGTAAGAATGTCTGTCTATCTGTTTGCCTGTTTAACTGTCAAGTCTGTATATCTATGTGTCTGCCCGTCTGTTGGTTTGTGTGTCCTGTCTGCAGTGTCAGTCTGGTTGTTTGTCTATTTGTCTGTCTGTTTGTCTGACTGTTTATCTGTCTGTTTTTGTCTGTCTGTTTGTTTGTTTATCTGTCACTCTGTTTGTTTATGTGTCTGTCTGTCAGTCTGTGTATCTGTATGCATTTGTGTGTGCTTGTGTGTCTGTCTGTCTGTCCGACGTACTGTCTGTCTGTCTGTCTGTCTGTCTGTCTGTCTGTCTGTCTGTCTGTCTGTCTGTCTGTCTATGTGTTTGCCCGTCTGTCAATCTGTGCATCTGTGTGTGCGTGCGTTCTCGTATATTTGTTTTTCTCTCTGTCTGCCTGTTTCACTGTTGACTGTCTGTCCGACTTACTGTCTGATTTGTCTGTATGATTGCTTGATGTCTGTCTGTCTTACTGCCTGTCTGTCCTGTCTGTTTGCCCGTCTGTTTGTCTGTCTGTTTGCCTGTCTGTCTGTAGTAATTAGGACATTCACCACTTGCTCATGTTTACCAACTTCCTAATCCGGATGATGTACGGCGCGAAAAATCAGCCCAATGTCTTAGATAAAGATGTGTCAGAGAAGTTTCAGGTAGAATAAACTAAATCCTCATGGATAACAGCTGAAGTTCTGTGAATAATGATCAAGCCAGACATAATACAAAAGAAATAAAAGATATCAAGACTTAATATAGATTTACAAACAGAACACAGCTTCAATGCATAAAGTAAAGGAAAGTCAATGAATATATTTATTAACGATAAAAAGATCGTTGCATGTAATATAAAGGACGTCGCTAACAACCTTGTGATTTCTACTCCAAATTCACCAGTACTTCTAATTCTTCTATGTGAAATACAAACAGTTAGGCATACTTGTATATAGCTCCTAGCGAAAAGATGAGACATACTCAACACGGACACAATGTACACACCTTCTATCGTGATTCCATATGACTCGACTGTTTCATCAATCATTTTCTCCCTCTATCCATCTTGGTCTGTAACACCCTCTGTCTTCTTGGTTCTTAAAATCTTCCCCGGGACTTCTCGTCTCGTAATGTGTCCCAACAAATTGTCCTGTCTTGTCTACTTCTTCTTTCGTCCCGTATTGTCCATAGACCCCCAGCCAACTCACCCAAGCCCTCCTATCCTGAGCTATCCCATGGAGATCCGTCCACGTGTTCCACATACGAATCATGTTTGTCTCTACTTCTCTCTGAGATTGTAGGTCTTCATCTAGTTCTTGTCCCGTCTTGATTCAAGAAAAAGGCCTTTCTAGATATAATATACTCATGTTTTCTCACTGTGTGCTCCATCCGGTGCTCGCGTTTTTTCTCCAACCCGGACTCACTGGTGTAGATCTAGTTTGTGAATTGGTGCTAGACCCATATTTGTATAGACCAATCGACACACGGTGTATGATGTGCTCTGTATTACGCCTGCCTTCTTTACTTCCCAAGACATTTCCTGATACACATATTAGGCTGGGTTCACCAAGAATAAGGAGGAGGGGGGAAGAAGAAGAAGAAGAAGAAGAAGAAGAAGAAGAAGAAGAAGAAGAAGAAGAAGAAGAAGAAGAAGAAGAAGAAGAAGAAGAAGAAGAAGAAGAAAATAACCCCGACATGTCACAATAACACGGACATTTTGCCGCTCATCTTGCTACTGTATAATATTTATTGAATACTAAACTTGAATAATACATTTCATTCTATAAATAACAACAGACAGCTATAAATTAATTACATTGCATCGTGTCGATAGTTCTCACAGATTAACATTAACAAAACGTGTGTTTTCCCGCTGAGTGTATGGTAACTGCAAATTGTAATGGAGTTGTAAAGGAGTATAAAGCCTACTATTTTTCGTTGCTTATCTTTGTCTCCTTTATGCGATTCGCTTTTCCTACTGAGATTTTCCCCCCTATATACTGGCATTGTTACAGTTTTACAAAATAAAAAAAAGGTGACCAAAAAAAAAAAAAGCACACAAAAACAGACAGTGTAAATATTGAAACAGAGACTGGCAGGATTTAGCAGCTTGGTAACACACACTGGCTTAGATTATTGTCTCTAAAAAGATATTATGTTTATTATTGTGTTACATTCTTTATTATTGTGTTACATTCTAAACGGTACTTCAGACATGCATGCCAGTACCGCGACATTTGAGAGTCGTAACCATACGCCGAGAGCAGCGGTTCCCAAGCTGAATGGCATCGCTCCCTGGGAGACAGTGGAAAGATCCAACCAGGCGGCGAGGTCATGAATCGGTAGTTGAAGTCTTACTGAACAAGAGGAGATCATCGTGGCAGAATGGATAAGAGCACTTCGTTCGTGAACTATCGGGTGTGCTGATGCCGAGGTAACGGGTTTAATCACTACATCAGTCAGTTGGACTAAAATGTTGAGTTCTCGTCCTTGATATTAGGACGTCAATTACAAGTACCTCTAAAGTCCAAGTGGGTTCGCCAGGTGGTGAAGGACACTGGTAATAGGGACAGCTAATCCACACACACAAATCAGCCCAGTGCACTGAAAAGTTGTAGCACGTTTGTGGACAACACTAGAGTTCAAAGCGAGCGGAAAAATATATTTAAAAAGATATGTTTGCTTGTACTGATGTATATAGTATGTGTACATGTGTGTATAGTATGTGTACAAATATTATAGTATATGCACATATGTGTACACTATGTGTACATATGTGTATAGTACGTGTACAGATATTATAGTATATGCAAATATGTGTACAGTATGTGTACATATATGTACAGAGTGTGTACAGATATGTATAGTATGTGTATGTATATGTATAGTATGTGTACAGAGGTGTATAGTATGTTTACATGTGTTTATAATATGTATACATATATGTATAGAATGTGTACAGCTGTGTATAGAATGTGTACAGATGTTATAGTATGTGTACAGCTGTGTATAGAATGTGTACAGATGTTATAGTATGTGTACAGCTGTGTATAGAATGTGTACAGAGGTGTATAGTATGTTTACATGTGTTTATAATATGTATACATATATGTATAGAATGTGTACAACTGTGTATAGTATGTGTACAGATGTTATAGTATGTGTACAGCTGTGTATAGAATGTGTACAGCTGTGTATAGAATGTGTACAGCTGTGTATGGTATGTGTACAGATGTTATAGTATGTGTACAACTGTGTATGGTATGTGTACAACTGTGTATGGTATGTGTACAGATGTTATAGTATGTGTACAACTGTGTATGGTATGCAGTTAGTTGTGTGTTCTAGAAGGGAGGACATTCCAGGCATAACGATGTGGGAATCATTGCCTCAGAATGTCATGAAGATACAGACTTAGGAAAAGTCGCCCAAACCAGGACAGGGTTGGGTGTAGGGATAATGCGAAGTCAGATTAGCCTGGTTAATAGAAACCGTCTGTCCCTTTATACACCATGTGACAATGGCGTGAGAGCGGTTAGGCGGAGGTTCGAGGTCTGCACTCGGCATTCGCTCGCTACGAGAGCGAAATTCAGGCTGTCTATTCCTTAGTACAGACAGGACCTATAAACGTGATGGTCTTAAGACTTCACATCCTAAAAATAAATTAGTACTACGGGACTTTGTTTTTCTTTTTAAAAGTGGAGATTGTGTGTTACTAAATTTGAAGTGCTCTAGGAATTCATAAGCCTGCAATGGCTGTATGGTTAAAGCACCGACTCCTCAAAACAATGGTTATAAGATCAGTTCTAACAGAAGCAGATTTGATGTTTATCCCGTCCAGAACGACTTTGACGTTGAGCCAGCCTTATTAACTGACCACCAACGTTCTAAGAAAGTAAGGGTGGGCGGTCGAGTACTTTTTTATAATTGCCAACCAGATGCCGTTCGTTCACGCGAAAATATCCTTTTCGTGTGGGTTAAAATTTGTGGATAAGGTAGATTACTACTGCAATAATTCATACAAATTCACATGCCCTCAATAATGCACAAGTATTGATTTGCAATCATAGCAGCTAAAGGAAATAAGTAGAGATGTGCACACTAGACATATACAATTCCAAAGCTATCTGCACACCGGGATTTCGAAACTGACAGCTACAAATAACAAACGACTCTTTGAAGGAGCCGGTGTACTTCCAGAAACTAATTGCAAATGCAAAGAAGATGTCGACAGATCATCCTCATTGCACATCGAGCCATTCAGTCCATAAGTGCTCGGTTCCCTTCGTCAGCAAATCCCGCAGTGTGCAGCGGCTAACGCAACCAGTTCTGTGTTGGTTTATCAATCTTCTTTGGCTTCCTGCGTAGTGTTCTTGTTTGGCCACACCTCTTTTAATTTGCTATTCTCGCAGTCTGACCATGGTTGTAAATTTTCCATAAACTAACTGATCAATACAGCCTAAAATGGGTACCAGTGAGTGTTCTGGCAAGTGAAGGCGGCCGGCAAGATGCTGACAAAATCACACATCAAGTGCTGATTGGTCTAATACAACTATGGGGCTAACACCATATACCGAGTATGCTTAACGACGTGGAGATGGGCTCTTTGTTTATTTATGAGTTTTTTTTTTTGGGGGGGGGGGAGGGTGGGGGCGGGGGCGCTCGCTAGCTTTGAAGCGTAGTCCATACACACTACTTCTAGTAACACTAGACTGAATTTTGCGTGTGGATTCGCTTTGCATTTTACCAATGTCCCTCGCCATCAGGTGAAGAAAGCACCACTCCGACTTCAGAGGTACTTGTAAGTTACGTCCTCAAGTCAATGATAAGTCAACATTTTAGTCCAACTGTCCGGTCTAGGGGTTGAACCCCTTACCTTGTCACCAACACACCGGATATTTAAGATAGCAAGTTCATATTCTTTCGGCCATGCTGACTTCGGCTCTTTATTTGACCTAGCTTACGTCAAGACTGAGTACAGGTGGGGGTAGTTAGGAGAAAACATACAAGGAAGTCGGAGGACAGCTCCAAGATCTGTTCACAAAAGTCATATTGCTGATGAGGTAAGGGGACAGCATTAGGGGGAGTCTCTTATTATTATCATGATAATTTCCCTTTATGCTAGTCATCATTACGTGCCATGCCGATTAGTGTAGATTAGATGGTCATGCTTCGCCATCTCGAACGATCAGCTGGGTCTAGGATCAGGACAGTGTTCTTATTCTAATTATTCAATTTCCATATAAATATGACTCGTTAATAGAACTACCACCTCTCCCCTCCCCCACACTCTTTCCAATAAAGCTTAACAATTCTCACTAGGTTGTTAAGTCTATTTCTTCTCATAACATACTTACAATTATATTGATTTACTGTATTGTTGTTCCTGCAGGTTATAGATTCAGCCTGGGGTCTGTGTTCTGGTGATTCTTAATAGTCAGACATAAATAGTGCCAGGATATCTAACTGGTCGTCCAACGACGTGCATTGTGTTCCTTCCGGAGAGCAGTAGGTCAGAGGTTACGGGTCCACCTCTGGTTCAGGCATACTTGGGTCGTCTTACGATGGTGACTGTTTGAATTTGTAGAAACCCAGTAAAAAGGGGATGGTATACACCTTCTTGATCCCTATGTAATTAATATGACTTTTAACCTTCTCGGGTAAGGGCGAAAAGTTCGGAGGACCATAGTGCACGCTGTGAACGTTAGAAAACCCTAGGTAGTTAGAAATAGAAAAGAGCACACAGAATAAGTCGTTGCTCTGCACAGATAAACAAATTATAAAAGCAACCCATAAAAGCATGTATAGCATATGACTATGCTGTACACACTGTTGCATGGGTGGTGCAGAGTTCGTGCACCGTGATGAGATTTCACCTATGTGATCTATGGAAGGAGACAGAAGCACTCATGGAGATATCCGCGTGCAATTAAAGTGAGAACCATGTTACGGTTGTCTAGGATGGATTGCAGCTAGGTTGTAGTCACCATGATGATGTCCGATTTACATCATGTTGCAGCTGTAGAGCAGGAGTGGGCAAACTTTTAGCAGTGTCGTGATGAAGTAATGTTACAAAATCACTCTGCGTGACTGCTTAAGTATAACATGTTCCTTTGTCAAAAAGTCTTGAAACTTACGTATATCATGATATTGTCCTAAATTTTGAGTTAATCTACTTGAACCGTATTACTTAACAGATTTAACACCAAACAAAAAGTAGGGTTGGACCGAACAAAAATGGATAGCAGAAAATGGAAAGTAAGGGTGTATCCCATTTATGACTTAAATTGTTAATATGGTAGGATCCATGTCAAATTATATATCAAATTAAAGAGCGTTGCATAAGGAAAACTATTTTATATAAACCCACGGCAGATACGGGAAGTCGTTTAAGACTATTGAAAATCTCATGGCGATTAATCAGTTAATAACAATTTTGTTCTACGGTCAACGGACTGTGCGTGCGTGAGTATACGACAAGCGAGAGTTCTATAGAGCTGGTGATGAGTGTGTTCGGGAGAGAGGAAAAGGATAGAATGACAATAGAACTTCATTACTGTCAGTCATTGTTGCTGTACACTCACTCTTTTTTTTTTCGACATTATATCGACATTCTTTCACTTAATGTCTAATATTTTCCATTTTGAAAGTATGCAAACATAAGAATAACTTATCAAGAATTACATTTTAATTACAAACTGATTTTGAATATATATATATATATATATATATATATATATATATATATATATATATATATATATATATATATATATATATATATATATATATATATATATATATATATATATATATACCGTATTTCAAATAACTTCTTTAGTTCGCGTGAAATTTTTAACCTGCCATTGGTGCCATTCAAAATCTTTCCACGAGCCAAGCGTGGCCCTCGTGCCTTAGGTTGGCGACACTGCTCAAGAGTAACATTATCTCGGTATATTCCCTGTCTGTACAACATGACAGAAAACTATACGTCAAAGAGAAGTCAGAATGGCCGAATGGTTAAGAACGCTCGTTCTTAAACATCCGGTGTGTTGATGCTGAGGTAGGAGGTTCAACCCCTACACGGGTCAATTGGACTAAAATATTGACTTCTCGTCCTTGACTTGGGAAATTAAATTACAAGTACCTCTGAAGTCGGAATGGTATCGTCAGATGGCGAGGGACACTGTAATAGAGAAAGCTAATCCACACGTAAAGTTCAGTCCAATGCTACTATAAGTAGCGTGTATGGACTACGCTTGAGGTCAACTCAAGCGAGAGCCAAAAAAGAATTGTCAAAGACAAGATTAGTGTTGTTACAACAGGGTGTTAGAGACTTATGCAACAAAGACAAGGTTAGTGTTACAACAGGGTGTTAGAGACTTATGCAACAAAGACAAGGTTAGTGTTACAACAGGGTGTTAGAGACTTATGCAACAAAGACAAGGTTAGTGTTACAACAGAGTGTTAGAGACTTATGCAACAAAGACAAGGTTAGTGTTACAACAGGGTGTTAGAGACTTATGCAACAAAGACAAGGTTAGTGTTACAACAGGGTGTTAGAGACTTATGCAACAAAGACAAGGTTAGTGTTACAACAGAGTGTTAGAGACTTATGCAACAAAGACAAGGTTGCTGTAACCACAGGGTGTAATGAGAAGCATATAACAAAGACAAGGTTAGTGTTACAACAGGGTGTTAGAGACTTATGCAACAAAGACAAGGTTAGTGTTACAACAGGGTGTTAGAGACTTATGCAACAAAGAAAAGATTGCTGTAACCACAGGGTGTAATGAGAAGCATATAACAAAGACAAGGTTAGTGTTACAACAGGGTGTTAGAGACTTATGCAACAAAGAAAAGATTGCTGTAACCACAGGGTGTAATGAGAAGCATATAACAAAGACAAGGTTAGTGTTACAACAGGGTGTTAGAGACTTATGCAACAAAGAAAAGATTGCTGTAACCACAGGGTGTAATGAGAAGCATATAACAAAGACAAGGTTAGTGTTACAACAGGGTGTTAGAGACTTATGCAACAAAGAAAAGATTGCTGTAACCACAGGGTGTAATGAGAAGCATATAACAAAGACAAGGTTAGTGTTACAACAGGGTGTTAGAGACTTATGCAACAAAGACAAGGTTAGTGTTACAACAGGGTGTTAGAGACTTATGCAACAACGACAAGGTTAGTGTTACAACAGAGTGTTAGAGACTTATGCAACAAAGACAAGGTTAGTGTTACAACAGGGTGTTAGAGACTTATGCAACAAAGAAAAGATTGCTGTAACCACAGGGTGTAATGAGAAGCATATAACAAAGACAAGGTTAGTGTTATAACAGGGTGTTAGAGACTTATGCAACAAAGACAAGGTTAGTGTTACAACAGGGTGTTAGAGACTTATCCAACAAAGAAAAGATTAGTGTTACAACAGAGTGTTAGAGACTTATGTAACAAAGACAAGGTTAGTGTTACAACAGGGTGTTAGAGACGTATGCAACAAAGACAAGGTTAGTGTTACAACAGAGTGTTAGAGACTTATGCAACAAAGACAAGGTTAGTGTTACAACAGGGTGTTAGAGACTTATGCAACAAAGACAAGGTTAGTGTTACAACAGGGTGTTAGAGACTTATGCAACAAAGACAAGGTTACTGTAACCACAGGGTGTTAGAGACTTATGCAACAAAGACAAGGTTAGTGTTACAACAGGGTGATAGAGACTTATCCAACAAAGACAAGGTTAGTGTTACAACAGAGTGTTAGAGACTTATCCAACAAAGACAAGATTAGTGTTACAACAGAGTGTTAGAGACTTATGTAACAAAGACAAGGTTAGTGTTACAACAGGGTGTTAGAGACTTATGTAACAAAGACAAGGTTAGTGTTACAACAGAGTGTTAGAGACTTATGTAACAAAGACAAGGTTAGTGTTACAACAGAGTGTTAGAGACTTATGTAACAAAGACAAGGTTAGTGTTACAACAGAGTGTTAGAGACTTATGCAACAAAGACAAGGTTAGTGTTACAACAGGGTGTTAGAGACTTATCCAACAAAGAAAAGATTGCTGTAACCACAGGGTGTAATGAGAAGCATATAACAAAGAAAAGGTTAGTGTTACAACAGGGTGTAAGAGAATTATGCATCAAATAAAAGGTGAAAATAGCGATAAGGTGCAATGAAAAGTATATAACAAAGAACAGATTAGGATAACAACAGGGTGTAAGGGACGCATACAACAAAGAAAAGGTTCACAACAGTGTATTCCCTTAGTGAATACAAACACAGAAGTCACAAACAATATGCTGCACGATTTATTGCCTGGCATATTTCGCTGAATCTCGTCAGTCGCATGACATCATATGCAGTGAATAAATGAATGATACTTTTCCTGGAATACTGAAGACACATAGTTACAAGTATTGTTCGAATGTGGAGCATTTGTTATCCCCACGGTAATCTCAAATTTAATACGAAATCTTTTTGTTTGCACAAAACTGGCTGGAACTGTGTAATTGCTAACAACTTATTATATATGGTCGTCACTAGGAAGAACGAAATACCACAATTTAATATACAAGTAAATGGGAATATTCTTCAACAAGTGAATCCGTACAGTTATCTCGGAACAGTCATAACATCTGATGGGAGATGCCTTGAAGAGATTAGAACAAGAATGGCCATGGCGAAAGTAGCCTTTAGCAAGATGAAAAATATTCTGACCAATAATAAGATGTCAATTGAAACGAGAAAAAGAGTGTTGAGGGGATACATAAAGCATGTTCTTTTGTATGGATGTGACACTTGGACAATGTGCAGTCAAGCTGAAAAACATCCGATGGCTGTAGAAATGTGGTTTCTGAGGAAAATGCAAAGAATACCATGGACAGACAGAAACACCAATGACCAAGTACTACAAGAGACAAATGAAAATCGAAAATTGATTAGAGAAATTAGACGTAGACAGTCAAAATTTTTTGGACATGTTATGAGAAGAAATGGATTGGAGAACTTGGTGACAACTGGCAAGATCGAAGGGAACAGACCAAGAGTAAGACCGAGAGGAAAATACCTGGATGGCTTGGCCACATGGCATGGACGAGACCTGAACACTGAGCTGATCGGGACGCAGAGGTGTTTCCAAGGCACCAGGGCCGGGTTATATACTTTCCAAGACCTATTGACGCGTCCTCGTCGAGCGTCCTGGGCAACAGATTCCTTCGGGGTTCTGGCTGAAGTCAATAGGATCGCCGATTCCTCCGAAGTCGGAGAGTGTCTGCCTGTACGGCGAGGAACCACCAGTCTGCACACCAATAAGCCAGACATGGGACAACGGATACTCACGCAAACCTCAGGTCCTGTATGACATCACACTGATGTTGGACAACAGGATGTCTTCATCCGACATACAGGACGTTGCGTTGGAGCTCAAGCCAATGAACACAAGCAAGCAAGCAAGCAAGCACTGAGCTGATCCACGACGCTGGTGATCGAGTGAAATGGCGAGTCATGACCGCTCACGCTTTCCGGCATGGCACATGATTGATTGATTGATTATTCTTCGTCAAATACAGCACACACAACGCTTATTCTTTGTTAACTCTGTGACCGTAGTTTATGAGATGTTGAGAAATCGCCGAGCTCGGCGTACACCAAATCAAACTGTACACAACAAAGAAAAGGTTAGTGTAACAACAGGATATAAGAGACTTATGCAACAAAGAAAGTGTTAATTTGAGCTAGGCAGACACGTATCTGACATATGGATTACCCAACACACGTAGGCAGAGTCTTCTGGTTAAACAAACAGGAGAAGTAATTTAAAACCAATACATACGATCGTGAAACAAACGTGAAAACACAATATACTGCTGGGAAACACGCAGACAAAAGAATGAGTTAATTAACATGTAGCACACCGCAAGCCGCTAATTGTTACACACATAATAGCCTTATTCGGTCATATCTGTCTATGGGTGGATTCGCCCAGGGAGCAGGTATTCTCAAGTTGTACAGCCTAGCGTTCCTTTCTATGGGTTCTGTTAACCTTTTCGTGTTTCATCACTTCAGTAGGAGGTTAGCGTGGCCGAATGAATAAAAACGCACGGTCTTAAGCTTCCGGTGTGCAGATGCGGGTTCAACCCCCACACATGTCAGTTGGACTAAAATGCTGACTTCTCGTCCGTGACTTTGAGATGCAAATTACAAGCACTTCAGAAGTCGGAGTAGCTTCGTCTGATGGAGAGGGACATTAGTAATAGGGAAAGCTAATCCACACGCAAAAACCAGTCCAGTGCACTAGTAAGAGTAGCTCGTGTATGGACTACGTTTGAGTTCAAAGCGAGCGAGCGCAAAAAGAAAAAATAATATCCCTGATAAAAGATATATTTCACTTCACTGACTTCATGCATGTTTTATAAATCGAAACCCACCAGCCATTGCTTCACATACCAACAAGCCTACTCTATAGAAAACCACAGTCGTTTTTTGCATTAGTAGAGTACTTAGACATGCTCGGGCACCATTCGCCTTTTATAAAATTCCGGGTTGGTCAAATTTAGAAATATCCATTCATGCCAAAATCTTTTCAATTCGACTTCTAAAGAATATGTTTATAAATGGGCACCAATTCCCATGACGTGCGCCCCATGAAGAAAGCGTATCCATATAAGGAAACAGCGTTTTCAGAAAAGATCACCAGGTGTAAATTTACACCTTCCCGCCCTATTTTTAAAGGAAAATTGGGTTGTGTTTACTTGGTTCTCACGTGGTTGCGGCGGCCGTTAAAACAAACTAGAACGCTCTGTTCTAGATTGTTAAACCAGCAGAACTGGTGACAGTGTAGGTCGGATTTGAGAAAAGACTTTGAGTTGTGACACGTTTGTTGGGGGTCCATGTGACAAGTTCTGCTTGGCTGTTACGGGAGGATCGCAACACTGAGTTTCTCTAGCATTTAGTGAAGGTTAATTAATTTTAGTGGTTTAATATTTTCCTATCTTAAGATTAGGATTTCATACCAGAGCAGACAGCGTTGTGGATTAATTCTGTATTTTTGCACAACAAGGGACAGGTAACTAACTATCTTGTTACATGGCTTTCATTCTTTTTTAGTTATTGTATCTGTTCCTTTCGATTTTTTTCCTGCTTTCTTTTCTGTCTGTTTGACTTTTTCTTTCTTGACAGTGACATGAGGCTCAAGGCTAGAGTTAATCTATTGAAGGTTCATTAATTTCAGTGGTGTCATTTTTTTAATCTTAAGATTCGGATTTCTTAATAGAAAAGGGTCTGTGGATTACTTCAGTGTTGCTGCACAGCTAAAGACAGGCAATCAAATGCCTGCCTGCCTGCCTGCCTGCCTGCCTGCCTGCCTGCCTGCCTGCCTGTCTGTCTGTCTGTCTGTCTGTCTGTCTGTCTGTCCGTCGTCCGTCCGTCCGTCCGTCCGTCCGTCCGTCTGTCTGTCTGTCTGTCTGTCTGTCTGTCTGTCTGTCTGTCTGTCTGTCTGTCTGTCTGTCTGTCTGTCTGTCTGTCTGTCTGTCTGTCTGTCTGTCCATGCATGCATCCGTCCGTCTGTCTTTTCGTCTTAATTCCCTTCCGCCCTGAAACATCCAGGACCATAAAAAAGGTCTCTTGCATGCAGGCGTCCCGTGGTATCCCAAAATGAGTCTTTCAAGGATCCGCCCTTACGGCCTGTTATGATACAAACCTGACACCATCCCACTTTTCCTATCTACCCCCTCGTATTTCCTGGATGTTTCAAGCGCTTTTGCAAACATTCTTATGTATGTAAATGTCAGCTTTTATTCTTCTTCTTCTTCTTCTTCAGCGTTCCGAGCCATTGAGGTTCTTTGCTGCAAATACAATCTGTCTCCATTCGTCTCTCTGGTGGACCTTCTCTTGCCAGTCGTTGATTCCAAGTGCTTGTAGGTCTGTATGTATATTATCTCTCCACCGCCTTCTTGGTCTACCTCGGGGTCTACGGTCATTTATTTCCTGAGTGTAAGCGAGTTTTGTTTCCCTATTATCTTCCATTCTTTCTATATGCCCCAGCCATTGTAGTCTATTAGCCTTCATGATACCAGTGATTAGCGGGGACTTAAACAAATCGCTTTTTTTAAATAACGTAACGTTGCCTAGCTAATAAACCTGGAGGTTGATTGCAACTCCTAAAGGACACACAACATTTATGTATCTTAATATATACGGGACCAGCGGTAGCACAGAGGCTACCAAGGTGTCTTGTCTGCCTGATGGGGGTGATGTGTTCAAATTTCCTTCTTCTTCGTTCGTTCTCTTGAAATGTGTCTATAACTGCAATGTTGTCTCTTGTATGAAGTTTACTGTCATGTTTAGTTCACTCAGTTGTCCATAGAGTTTATCTTCCACTGTTGTTTCTCTAGGCCAGAAGGTTTGCCTAGATATGTCGTATTTTGGGCATTCTTGGAGTAAGAGATCTGCTGTCTGCGGAGCCAATCCATTTGTGCACATGACTGATTCGCCAACCGTGAATTCAGATCCCTTTCCAGTGAGGATATTTTGTATTTCACTAGGTCGACCCAGACTTAAATGGGTACACAAAGATTGTCTGGGAAGTAAAGCCCAGCGACATAGAACGGACCCACTCCTTCCCTCCGTATACAGCACTTTTCATCGCCTGATACTCTCATACTGAGACTGTGGCATGGAGAAATCATCATCAGCAAAGTTGATCCAGAACACCGAGAACCAAGATCTGGGGAAAGATACGAACTCTCTCGTCAGCTGGCAGGTACATGACGATGTTACTGACAATGATGGTGTTCTCATTACACCTTAACATGTGCACTTTTGTGCCAGGGGGCTGTCGTCGGTAAACCTATGATGTATGGCATGACCGGACATGAGATGTATTTTGTGCAGCCGAGTATGAGTACTACTGCTTCATTTTGCACTGTGTGTCTAATCTTTCCAGCTGGGTCTCGCTGATAGTGAGGAGACTCAGATTGTAGTCTAAGGCTTTTGCACACATCCACGGCAGAGAAGGATGTACAGGCATTGTTAAATGTCGACTGCTGCCATCACTTCCAGTGATGCCGTGTTTTTCCTGGCTCTGATTATGATACTTGTATGACAACTTGACAAGTTGAAAGCAATGGCAAACTACTGAACGTAAACTTGCCAAGAAACCACATATAGCAAAACAAAACAAAAAACCCACCAAAAAACCCGCTGGGGTTGACTGACACGTTCTGTATGGGCTGTGCAACTAACTATGACAAGCGTCTGTCAAAGGTAATGGTGATATATTTCAGTGTGTTAGTTCTGTCGGTGTCTATACCGCCCAGGCTGACAACTGACATTGTGCACTGACAATGTGAGTGTTTAAGAAAAACCATGACAAAGAAGACTTTGCCTGGTTCACACGAGACCTTGATTCCCGGAGCTATTGTAGTTTTTGGTTATAGTCGCAAGTTTACGACGGCTTGTAGAGCCGACGGCTTTATAGAAGCAATACTTGCAGTCACAGACCAGTGTGGTCATTGCCAGAAGGAAAGCAAAGGCAGACAGACTACCTTCTTTACAGAATCTCAGAAAACTATAGTAGTTACAGAAATTAGGAAGAACATAGAAAACATTTAGGCACGATTCTCTGGGAAAGATTATGGAGGGAGGGGTACTGGGGAAAAGGAGACGAGGCAGACGACAACGTGGATGAATACAAGATGGGATAGATAATTAACACCTGACTGCCACAGGGACATGGTATTTTGCTTTTGGGCTGGGGGAATGGGAGTGGGGGGGGGGGCTTCTACACAGAATACACCACTGGATGATGGATAAACATGGAAGCGTCATGAATAGTACCTAGGGGACAATAGGACCTAGGGGACAGTAATACCTACGGGGCAATAGGACCTAGAGGACAATAGGACATAGAGGACAATAGGACCTAGGGAACAATAGTGCATAATGGACAATAGGACCTAGGGGGCAATAGTACCCAGGGGACAAAAGGGCTGCAATGAGAAGCAGTCTGAGAACCACTGGATAATGGGTAAAGTTAGTTGCATATCCTTTATAGGACGTCACAATCAACCCCAGTATTTTTTGGCTGTTCGTGAGCTTTTGGTAAGTTTACATTCAGTAATTTGCCATTGCTTTCTGAACGACCGGCACTCATACCATTTCATAAAAAAGTCAACACATGGCGGTCTGCTGCCAAATTGCCCGCAGCTGTGTTTCGAACGCGACCGTAACCCGCTACTGAATAATGGTACGTTTTAGTTAAAGTGTAGTAGAGGTACGGGACGGAGTTGAGTGAATCTTACAACCAGTGTAGTGATTCATACAACCAACGTATTGCTATACAGGGCACATTCTGGAGTTCTTATGACGCCGTCAACTGTATCGTTTCAAAGAACAGGCTGTGCTTAATCCATCATTGACGTCCTGGTCAATTGTTCGGACTCGAACTGGAACTTGTGGCAGCACGATGGGCTTTGATTTCTGGAATGTAAGACCTGCCTTGCTGGGTGGATCTCTGCAACAAAATGATTTCAGCAGAACTTATGAAGCATCATTAGCTTAGACGACAGCACCTTACGGAACACAATGGACAAAAAGATAACCCTGACAACACGAAAAATGTTGCTGATCATCAATTTCAAAACGAGATCAGATCAACAGTTTTACAGTGTGAACCGCGAATAAAATATATTCTATTTCACAAATTTAAGAACTTGGGGTTTTCATATTGTCTCGTATCCAGTATACGAGGCAATGAATGAATCACCAACAATTGTGAAGTAAGCAGAACACGATTACAAGTAGTAAAATGGACGTTGCGGCTAAAGCCTTCACCAGCACAGAATAAACAAACACAAATCGACCCAGCTACTTGAAAAACACTACATAGAAATAGACATATTAAAGTTATCTTATCTGTATCCTTGTTGTGAGCTGGACACATCTTTCAATGGATCGGCGTGTATGATTACAATCAATTTCTCCTTAGCAAAGGCGTAACGGACGCGGTTCGTAATCCCGTATACCTGCGTTCGAAACACAGCTGTGACCGATTTGGCAGCAGACCGTGTCGCGCTGGGGTTTAACGTATTGGTATAGTAGCCGGTCGTTCAGAAAGCAATGGCAAACTAATAATAATTGTTTGCATATACTTTACAGGACATTGCTGTCAACATTAGCATCTTTCAGCTGATTGTTAATTTCTTGGCGAGATTACGCTCAGTAGTTTGCCATTGCTTTCTGAGCGGCCGGCTCACATACACCGTAAGTTAGCGACGCGATTCTAACCACTGCTGATTCTCACCGTCGTCACGCTACTTACGAGAGCATACGAGATTACGGAGAAAAGTCTCTAACCTCTGAGCTAGGAAGCCGGCAATGGCAAACTACTGAACGTAAATTTGCCAAGACATCAACAACAGCAGTGCTGGTGTTGACAGCGGTGTCCTGTAAATAGGATAAGCAACCCCCCCCCCCCTCCCAAAGTGTTAACTATGAGAGCATCACGACTAGCACCACAAGGCCAATATATTATCAAAAAGTGCTGTCTAGAGGCCGGCTCTGTGGCGAAGGGGGTTACGGTCACAATTCGCAATTCCGCATACAGCGTTCGAAACACAGCTGTGGGCGTTTTGGTAGCAGGACCGCCTTGCGTTGGCTTTTATAAAATGGTATGAGTTCCGGTCGTCCAGAAAGCAATGGCAAACTATTGAACATAAACTTGCCAAGAAATCACAAACAGCCAAAGAAATTCTGGGGTTGACTGCGACGTCCTCTAAAGGATATGCAACTAACTTAACTTAAAAGACATCTTCCTGAAATGCGTGTAACAAAGGCGGAACTGCCGGGAAAAGCGTGTACAATCTCGGTAGTACTGTCAAGTGTAGTAGGGTTTAACGTTTTCAGATAAGTCATTGTATTTTTGAGGCGAAAGGTCAGATACTTTCTGAAAGCAGAAACCGTATGTTTATTTGTATTGTTGAGACTGCACAGACCAGCCTCGTCCCTTACAGATGTAAGGGAAGCAAAGGGCCTCTTTACCCACCTCGAGGTTTAGTGGGTATATGGTGCAAGCCCATGTGTTTAATGACCAACCGTCACTCAATGTCTATACAACACCGGTGGCGTTTACTTCCCAAAACATTTTCTGGTACACATTTTCGGCTAGGGTAACTAGGAGCCTACGTCATTAAAGAAAATCCGTCTGGATAAGATTCGAACAGTATACCAGCGGGCTGACAGACAGCAGTTCTAGACTTTAAGTAGCAGCGGCTTCCCACTTAACATACGTTTGTTTTTCTTTTTCATATCCTATTTACAGGACATCGCTGTCGTCAACACCAGCATTTTACTGCTGTTGTTGATGTCTTGGCAAGTTTACGTTCAGCAGTGTGCCATTGCTTTCTGAACGACCGGCTTCCATACCAACACGTTAAAACTCAGAGCAACGTAAGCTCTTAGCCACGTAGACCGGCTAACATGCGTTAGAGAAGACAAAATAAACTAGAAATTAAGAACACATTATCTAACAGACCGCATAATAACAAGAACACCGCGTGTAACCAAACGGTGCATACTCGGCTGAAATTGGCTTCGTAATTGTCAAACAATTATATACACATCTAGCAAGCTTTTTTATGTTTCATTAGAAGCTAATGTCTCGTAAGGATTAAATATACAATTACCCAAAAGGCGAAAGAGAAAGGTAGGGTTGTCACAACAGAGGTAAGGGGGCCTATTGTCTGTCTACTAAATTACTATCTATGATCTCTTCTGGGAGATGCACGCTCAGAGAATACTTTACTTATTATATTTACATACTGTAATGGCTAACACCGTAACGTTCTGAGGTTGAATTTCAGCAGTGGTAGGATTGCATTTATTTCATATCAGAGGGACCCTGGGATCGACCCATCCTATTAATATGGATAACTGGTAAATACAGTTTCATGGTAGATCCCGCGGGTGGGGGTGTCATATGTTCTATCTTCACATAATTTAGGCCGCGGGGTATTGTTGCTAGTCTTCTTTCTTTCTCAAACAGCCTGTCAAAGATATACAACTTTATATTTTAAAAAAAGAATGTTATATGTGAGTGTGTGTGTGTGTGTGTGTGTGTGTGTATGTGTGGGTGGGTGTGGGTGTATGTGGGTGTGTGTGTGTATGAATCATAGTACATATTTTTAAGCATCTCACACATACTTCTTCTTCTTCTTCAGCATTCCGAGCCATTGAGGTTCTTTGCTGCAAATACAATCTGTCTCCATTCGTCTCTCTGGTGGACCTTCTCTTGCCAGTCGTTGATTCCAAGTGCTTGTAGGTCTGTATGTATATATATCTCTCCACCGCCTTCTTGGTCTACCTCGGGGTCTACGGTCATTTATTTCCTGAGTGTAAGCGAGTTTTGTTTCCCTATTATCTTCCATTCTTTCTATATGCCCCAGCCATTGTAGTCTATTAGCCTTCATGATACCAGTGATTAGCGGGGACTTAAACAAATCATAAATGTCTTTGTTACTTCTTCTTTTCCACTCTCCACTTTGTGTATCCCTAATGGTTCCAAAGATGCGTCTTAAAATTTTGTTCTCAAAGGTTTGTAACAAGGCTTCGTCTCCTTTCGTTGTACTCCAGGTTTCAGAGCCATACAGCACAACTGGTCTGATCAGTGTTTTGTATATTGTGATTTTGGTGTTACGAGATAGCGCCTTTGATTTTAGTAGATGTTGTAGTGCATAGTATATCTTATTTCCAGAGTTGATTCTAGTTTGTATTTCTTCCCTTATGATGTTGGAGCAGTTGAAGATTGTACCCAGGTATTTGTATGTTTCCGTTCTTTTAATGGTCATATTATCTATTTGTATGTGGCCAGAGTTTTAGCCATTCCGTCTCTTGAAATTACCATATATTCTGTCTTATCTTGGTTGATAACCAGCCCCATCTGTTGCGCTTTTTCCTTTAAGTGAGTCAATATTTCTAATGTCTTTTGTTCACTTTGCCCTATAATATCTATATCATCTGCATAACCAAGCAGCTTGGATGTTCCTCCAATATCACATTCCTCCTTTACCTTCCTTACAACTTTCTCTAGAGCCAGATTGAAGAGTAGCGGCGATAGTGCATCACCCTGTTTCAAGCCAGATGTTATTTGGAAGGGGTCTGATTTCCTGCCTTTATATGTTACTATATTATAAGTATCTTCCATGCATAGTTTGGTCATGTTAATTAACTTCCTTGGTATTCCAAATTCCTGCATAACATTCCATAGACTATTCCTATGGACACTATCATAAGCCTTTTTAAAATCCACAAAAATGTTATGGAGATCTCTTTTATATTCCCAATGTTTCTCGGCTATTTGTCGTAAGATAAATATCTGATCTATTGTTGATCTGTTTTGTCTAAAACCCGCCTGGTAGTCACCTAATATGTCTTCTGAATATGGTTTTAGTCTATTTAGTAATACTGCGGATAGTATCTTATAGCTTGTGGACAGTAGTGATATTCCTCTATAATTTCCACATTGGAACTTGTCTCCTTTCTTAAAGATAGGTATCAATAATGACTCTTTCCAGTCATGGGGTAATTCTTCTGTCCTCCAGATTTTTATTATTAGTTCGTATAGCTTTAGATGTAATGCATGGCCACCTGCCTTTATAAATTCAGCAGCAATTCCATCAGTCCCAGTTGCCTTATTGTTTTTAAGTCGTGTGATTACATATAGGATTTCTTCAAATGTAGGTTCTTCAATTTGTGGTTCGCATGTTAGAACCTCTTCCTGTGGGAAAATGTTACTTGGAGCTTCACAATTTAGTAATTCAATAAAATATTCTTTCCATGTGTTGCACATTTCTTCATTGGTATTTATCATATTCCCATTTTTGTCTTTTAAACCATATGTGTTTTGTTGGTGCCCTCGTTTCATTGACTTCAGTACTTTAAAAAACTTTCTGGATTCATTTTTCTGGTGATTAGTTTCCATATCTTTGATTATATTACTCATATATTCTCGCTTCTGCTGTCTGACTATTTTTGTAGCCTCTTTACATTCATTTCTATAATGCTCTTCCTTTTGGATGTTATTGATGTCATTTAACCATACATGTCTGGCATTCTTCTTCTTAGTGACTGCTTCTTCACATTTTTGATTGAACCATCTGTTCTTTCTATGCGTGGTTGACACTACTTTCACAGAAACAAGCTCATGACATTTGAAAACACCGACTGAGTGTACAGATCTCACACTCAAATTTGGTGCGCAACCTGCATGTAGGAAAGAAGCATTAGTAGTGTAGCACATAGTATTATATTATATATTATTATAGCATACATCTTCTCGCGGATACCTACTTGAATGCACTTGTTCGTTACCGCAGTAGGGATGTGGAGTATTATTCTGTTAGAGATGCTAGGCAACGCCAGTAAAATGTAAGTCTCAATAAAATGCCACTAAGCACACACTACTGTTGTGTTGTTATTCTGTCCATTTGCTCATCTCATCATCACATTTCATCTTGCCCCTCTTGTACCTTGCCGTGTCCAGGTACAAACAGCGGGATAGTGCCCATTTATGAGCTTCATATTTCGAGATTTCCGTGGTCTTTTATTCCCTCTGACTACGGTTTACATGGTCGGCCTCTTCTGGTTCCATTTGGTCTGTACATCATTGCCTGTTATGGTGTGCAGTCAGCTGGTGGCCTAGATATGTGGCCGAATCATTTATTTGCTGTTTTCAAATGAAATCTAACTCTGCTATTACCCTTCAACCCCCCCCCCCCCCCCCCCCCCCCAAAAAAAAAAAAACGAAACAAACTTTATTCCAGATTTAATCATTTCTTATTTTCTGTTTTCTTGATACGTTAAGTAATATTCGCAGGAACATCTTTTCCGTTTTTATTTTTCTTTTCTCTTTTTCTGTTATTGTCCAGGTTTGGCATTGGTAGTATAAATTTGGTTGAGAGATTGTGTTGTAGAGTGCTTTTTAAAAAAAGAAATCTACTGATACCTGTTTGTTCTTTAGTGCTACTTGTCCAATGAGTTGATTTGCCTTACAGTGCTCACCACCTTATGCAAATAAACCTGCCGAGAAGGCGTCTACCCGGTTATATGTGAATTAAGAAAGTCTAACCACAAAGCGCCCGCTTCCTGGCCTAGAGGTTAGCGACTTTTCTCCGTAATCTCGTATACTCTCGCAAGTAACGTGACGATGGTGAGAATCAGCAGTGGTTCGAATCGCGTGGGTAACTTACGGGGTATGTGAGCCGGCAGCTCAGAAAGCAATGGCAAACTACTGAGCGTAATCAACCAAGAAATCAACAATCAGCTGAAAGATGCTGATGTTGACAGCAATGTCCTGTAAAGGATATGCAAACAAACAAACAAACCACAAAGCACTAGCTGCGGTAGTGTAGTGGCCAGACGCTCGCCTGCTGGCTGAGGGTAATGGAGAAAAAGGGGATGGGGGATAATCAACGTTTTTGTTTTTCTGGACCTGGGCTTGCAGTTCTACAGTCTGAAATGGGTGCCAGGAAATGTTTTGGGAAATAAAGGCAGCTTGTCGGATACTGATTACAATACCCACCGAGTGCTGATTGGTCTATAAAATATGAGCCCAGTGCACTTTGAGGTGTAATAAAGTTTCCATTACTACTCGATCCCCGTGGCCTTTACATGGAGTATTGCTTAAAATCCAGTTTGTGTCGTGAAATAAGGTTTTTCGTTGTTGTTCGCTATGGAATTTGACATGCCTGAATGTAAGTTTCGGTTTTCATTACATAAAGACTGTATAGGTCAGATGTAACCCCCCAGTGACACATCTCACTCCTTTCCTTCTCTCCTCGCTCTCAGTGTCTCTCTCTCCGCTTCTCTCTTTCTCTCTCCCCCTCTTTCTCCGGCTCTCCCCTCCCTCCCCCTCTCTCCCTCTCTCCCTCTCTCTCTCTCTCTCTCTCTCTCTCTCTCTCTCTCTCTCTCTCTCTCTCACCCAATTTCTCAATCTTCCTGTCTCTGTGGAAGTCAGACGCGTAGGTAGGTTGATATAGATGGATGTCTGCCTGTCTATCTGTCTACCTGCCTGCCTGCCTGTCTGCCTGCTTGTCTGTATGCATGCATGCATGCCTGCCTGCCAGCCATCCTATCTGCCTGCCTGTCTGTCTGCCTGTCTGTCTGCCTGTATGACTGTATGCATGTAATGAATGCCTTCCTGCCTGTATGTCTGTCTGTATGCATGTAATGAATGCCTGCCTTCCTGCCTGTATGTCTGTATGTCTGTCTGTATGCATGTAATGAATGCCTGCCTGCCTGTCTGCGTGTCTGTCTACTTGTCTGCCTGCCTATTTGTCTATCTGTCTGTATGTCTGTATGCATGTTATGAATGACTGCCTGCCTGTCTGCCTGCCTGTTTGTCTATCCGTCTGTGTGTTTGCCTGCCTGCCTCCCTCTTTGTCTGTCTGTCCGTCCGTCGTCCGTCCGTCTGTCTGTCTGTCTGTCTGTCTGTCTGTCTGTCTGTCTGTCTGTATACATGTAATGAATGTATGCCTGCCTGTCTGTCTGCCTGCCTGTTTGTCTACCTGCCTGTGCGTGTATGTGTGTGTGCAGACAGGTAGGTCATTAGTTTTAGAATATGGATGTCTGCATGCCTGCCCCCATGTCTGTATGTATTTATTTATGCAGCTAGTTAAGTAGGCGTGTACATGTGTGTATATATGAGTGTATGTACATTATCTTTCAGTCGCAATGTCCTGTACACCCAAAACATCTTGACCCAATCTGCATAATTAAAATCTAAATCGCTTTACTATGTAAAAACAAAACAAACAAACTCCAAACCAATCACCTTATCCCTAACATTGAGTAACGATACCATACCCAGTTTCCAGTTTAACAGTATACAAATTACCCATTAAAGAATCCATAACTACCAACTCTTTTGAAACTATAACGAGAAGAGACTCATGCTTTCACAAGCGCAGACGATAAATCCGCCAGTTTAATTGATACATTTCCTTTTGCCTGGCCGGAGCGACTACACCCTAAACTGGTTGTGCGGGTTAGAAATGTTCATGGCGACACTTTTACTGTTGACTCATGGGTTTCATAGCATAGCTGCGGTCTCTTGTTTCAAACTTTCACATGTACTTAACTTAGTAGTACTACGGCTGGTTGAATGTCTTGTATGTGGCGGCAAAAAAAGAAAAAGAAATAGAGATTGAATAGATTTTATGTGCAAGTGCATAACAAACAAAGTAACTTGACATGTGAAGTGAAGACATGTATTATAGTAAAGGTGTGAAGTGTTTAATAGGGGTCGTTTTGAGGTTTGTAAGGGTTGTAAATTGCAACTTTACATTCTTCATCATCGTTATGTGCCATACCGATGAGGGTGAACGGTAATTGTAGGCTTGTGTGCTCGGAGGGATAGGTGACCAGACTCTCTCCCTCTCTTCATCTTTTTCTCTCTCTCCTCTCGCTCGTAGCGAACGTAAAGAGCTGAAATCTAACCCTCTTCCACCCGCACTCATGCCATTGCCAGCGAAATGTCTTAACCGCTACATCAACGCGCTTGCTAAAATACACATAATATTTCGGTGTCTCGCAGCTTGATTCACTTTGAAACTGTCTTCGGTGTCTCTCAACTTGTCTCACTGTAAAACTATCTTTGATGTCTCTCAACTTGTCTCACTGTAAAATTATCTTTGGTGTCTCTCAACTTTTCTCACGTAAAACTATCTTCGGTGTCTCTCAGCTTGCTCACTGTAAAACTATCTTCGGTGTCTCTCAGCTTGTCTCACTGTAAAACTATCTTCGGTGTCTCTCAGCTTGCTCACTGTAAAACTTCAGTGTCTCTCAGCTTGTGTTACTTTAAAACTATCTCCTGTGTCTCTTAGCTTGTCTCACTGTAAAACTATCTTTGATGTCTCTCAAATTGTCTCACTATAAAACTATCTTCGGTGTCTCTTAGCTTGTCTCACTGTAAAAATATCTTCAATGTCTCTCAGCTTGTCTCACTGTAAAACTATCTTCGGTGTCTCTCAGCTTGTCTCACTGTAGGTAGCACTTTAAAACTGTCTTCAGTGCACCTGAGACTGTCTCACTGTATCAATTTTAAACTATCTTCACTGTCTTTCTGCATGTCTGCAGTGCACTTGTATAATATATAAAACCATCCTTAGTGCACTTGTTTAATATATAAACAATTTCCTTAGTACATTGGTGTATTATATAAAACTATTCTCGGTGCACTGGCTTATTGCATAAAATTATCTGTAATGCACATACCTAACATATAAATCTATTATGAGTGCACTTGCTTAATGCATAAAACTATACTTAGTGCGCGTGCTAAATATATTTTGAAAATATTAAGTTGCATGTCCTTCACAGGACGTGGCAGTCACCCCAGCATTTTCGCTGTTCGTGATTCCTTGGCAAATTTTACGTTCAGTAGTTTTCCATTGCTTTCTGAACGACCGGCTATATCTATACCTATATCCTATACCTTTTTTTTTTGAAAAAAAAACCAGCACCACTGTGTTTCGAACCCAGGTATACGAGCTCACAAACCGCGTTTGCAAGTCCTTAGCCACAGAGACACAAGCCTTAAAACACTGATTTATTATAAACAACCATTATCGGTTAGTTTCCCGGTTAGAGTTAAAGTAGGATAACCTGTAAGTATAGTCAAGGACTCAATTTCGCATCTGGAGACGGGTTAGGTACGTGGCGCTCACTCCATATATGTATAGACTAATCCAGTGGTTCTCAGCCTTTTTTGGCCCGTGCCCCCCTTCACCATATTTTCATAACGTCATTCCTCCCCCCCCCTTTTTTTTCGTATTTCCTACCTAAAAATTTGGCCCCGTGCCCCTCTTCATCATATTTTCAGAACGTCATTCCCCCCTTTCGTATTTCCTACCTAAAACTCCCGCCCCGCCACTACACAGTATACGTAATAATGGAAGCTAAATTGAATAGCACATACTAAAACAAGTCTAGACGTCCACAGAAAACGTGATTTGTGGGTCTACTTACTTTGTAAAATGAATTTTAGAAGGGTGAGACGTTCAGAACCGTACAGTATGAAGGGAAAAATAATATCAAGTAATCGGTTCTTGTATTAACGCGATCTTGAAATAATCTTAATTACCCCCCCCCCCCCCCCCCCCCGAAACCCTAAAATTCCCCCCTGGCGGGAATTTCCCACCGGTTGAGAACCACTGGACTAATCAGTTATCTATTAGTGACGTGGTCAATATCACACCGACCACCTATACAGGACATTTCCAGGTACCCATTTTTTGGCTGGACCCACCTGAAGGCCCAGGTAAATGTTTCATAACCCACCTGGGTGGAGAATCGAACACATTATCACGCTAGCCACTGCGGCCACGGTGGATTATGGATACGTAGGTTACTGCACAATAATCACAATACTAATGTTTACGTATCTTCGAGTTCAATGGCGTCAAAAATAGAGGCCAGCAAGGCCGAATGGATTACAGTGCTCATTCTTAAGCATCCGGTGTACTGATGCTGAGGTAGGGGTATAAACCCCTACACCGGCTAGTTTGAATAAAATGTTGATTTATTGTCTTTGACTTGGGGGCGTAAATTACAAGTACCTCTGAAGTCGGCGTGGGTTCGCCTGATGGCGAATGACACTGGTAATAGGGACAGTTAACCCGCGCGCAATATTCAGTCCGTTTCTACTAAAAGTAGCGTGTATGGACTAAGCCTGAGTTCAAAGGAAGCGAGCGCAAAAAATAAACACAACGTCAGAAACTAACTAAATGTGAAGGGTTGCGGTTAACCTGGCAAGGCGTATGTTTACACCAACCAGCCCAAGCAAATATGGAACCCATAGATGGCAGTTTTAAACGTGTCAGGTGTTGCATAGAATTTGTTAAGGTTATACTTACCATCTTGGAGGAATAACTGGGAGAGCGTGAGATTGAGGCTATGCTGGTTCGTTTTATAGTATAAAACTATCGTTAACACAGTGTATTATTATGTAACACTGTCGCTAGTGAGGTGTAATATATAAAACTATCATTTGTGTAGTGTATTATTATTATTATGTAAAACTATCGTTAGTGTAAGGTATTATTATATAAAACTATAGTTAGATGATTGTATTAATATTATTTTATAAAGTATCGTTAGTGCACATTATGATGATATAAACTATCGTTAGTGTAATGTATTAATATATAAATTATCGTTCATGCACTGTATTATTATATAAACTATCGTTAGCTCTATCCTACAGATGGTTCTATCCTGCGTTAGGTTATGTCTTACAATAGGTTATGTCTTACAATAGGTTATATCTTACAATAGGTTATGTCCTACAGTTGGTTCTGTCCTACAGGTAGTTTCTGTCCTACGATAGATTCTGTCCTACGATGTGTTCTGTTTTACGATAGGTTCTGGGACGCAGAGGTGTTTCCAAGGCACCAGGGCCGGGTTATTTACTTGCCAAGACCTATTGACGTGTTCTGCCGTGAAATAACTTTTACTCTTTCTCACTGAAAACAATAACTGTGTTATTTTCCCTTTCAGAGAAAAATGTCGGGGTCAGATGTCAAACGGTGCACGGACTGGCTCTTCCAACAACAGGTATGTCGCTACAAAGCATCCTTCTGTTCTTGTCGTGTTTGATTAGTCAGCCAACCAGCCTGCCTATTTGTGTACCCACTTGTCTGACTGTGTTTCTTCCAATTCACGGTTTACACACTTGCGGAGGTGTCAATCCAGCTGGCTAACTTCTTGCTAGCTGTCTACTGTCTGTGTGTCTGTCTGTATGTATCATTGCTTGTCTGTCTTTCTGTTTATCTGTAATCTAAGTATATGTCTATACTTGCTGAAGTGTCTTTCCACACAGCTGTCTACTTGTCGAGCTTGCAACTGTCTGTCTGTTTGTCTGTCTGTCTTTTTGTCTGGCTGTCTATCAGTTTGGATGTCAATCTGTCAGTTCGTCTGTCAGTTGCCGCTGTCTATCTGTCTGTTTATATATTAATCTCCCTGTCCGTCTGTTTGCTTATGTGCCTGTCCGTTGGTCATCCCGACCAAAATAACACTTGTTCGCTGCATCTATATCGATATATCTATTTATATGTTTATCAGCTGTCTGTACTGTGTCTTTTCGTTGTTCCTTATTTACATAATCTTCTGTCTGTCTGTCTGTCTGTCTGTCTGTCTGTCTGTCTGTCTGTCCTGCCTGCCTGCCTGCCTGCCTGCCTGTCTGTCCTGTCTGTCTGTCTGTCTGTCTGTCTGTCTGTCTGTCTGTCTGTCTGTCTGTCTGTCTGTCTGTCTGTCTGTCTGTCTGTCTGTCTGTCTGTCTGTCTGTCTGTCTGTCTGTCTGTCTGTCTGTCTGTCTGTCTGTCTGTCTGTCTGTCTGTCTGTCTGTCTGTCTGTCTGTCTGTCTGTCTGTCTGTCTGTCTGTCTGTCTGTCTGTCTGTCTGTCTGTCTGTCTGTCTGTCTGTCTGTCTGTCTGTCTGTCTGTCTGTCTGTCTGTCTGTCTGTCTGTCTGTCTGTCTGTCTGTCTGTCTGTCTGTCTGTCTGTCTGTCTGTCTGTCTGTCTGTCTGTCTGTCTGTCTGTCTGTCTGTCTGTCTGTCTGTCTGTCTGTCTGTCTGTCTGTCTGTCTGTCTGTCTGTCTGTCTGTCTGTCTGTCTGTCTGTCTGTCTGTCCTGTCTGTCTGTCTGTCTGTCTGTCTGTCTGTCTGTCTGTCTGTCTGTCTGTCTGTCTGTCTGTCTGTCTGTCTGTCTGTCTGTCTGTCTGTCTGTCTGTCTGTCTGTCTGTCTGTCTGTCTGTCTGTCTGTCTGTCTGTCTGTCTGTCTGTCTGTCTGTCTGTCTGTCTGTCTGTCTGTCTGTCTGTCTGTCTGTCTGTCTGTCTGTCTGTCTGTCTGTCTGTCTGTCTGTCTGTCTGTCTGTCTGTCTGTCTGTCTGTCTGTCTGTCTGTCTGTCTGTCTGTCTGTCTGTCTGTCTGTCTGTCTGTCTGTCTGTCTGTCTGTCTGTCTGTCTGTCTGTCTGTCTGTCTGTCTGTCTGTCTGTCTGTCTGTCTGTCTGTCTGTCTGTCTGTCTGTCTGTCTGTCTGTCTGTCTGTCTGTCTGTCTGTCTGTCTGTCTGTCTGTCTGTCTGTCTGTCTGTCTGTCTGTCTGTCTGTCTGTCTGTCTGTCTGTCTGTCTGTCTGTCTGTCTGTCTGTCTGTCTGTCTGTCTGTCTGTCTGTCTGTCTGTCTGTCTGTCTGTCTGTCTGTCTGTCTGTCTGTCTGTCTGTCTGTCTGTCTGTCTGTCTGTCTGTCTGTCTGTCTGTCTGTCTGTCTGTCTGTCTGTCTGTCTGTCTGTCTGTCTGTCTGTCTGTCTGTCTGTCTGTCTGTCTGTCTGTCTGTCTGTCTGTCTGTCTGTCTGTCTGTCTGTCTGTCTGTCTGTCTGTCTGTCTGTCTGTCTGTCTGTCTGTCTGTCTGTCTGTCTGTCTGTCTGTCTGTCTGTCTGTCTGTCTGTCTGTCTGTCTGTCTGTCTGTCTGTCTGTCTGTCTGTCTGTCTGTCTGTCTGTCTGTCTGTCTGTCTGTCTGTCTGTCTGTCTGTCTGTCTGTCTGTCTGTCTGTCTGTCTGTCTGTCTGTCTGTCTGTCTGTCTGTCTGTCTGTCTGTCTGTCTGTCTGTCTGTCTGTCTGTCTGTCTGTCTGTCTGTCTGTCTGTCTGTCTGTCTGTCTGTCTGTCTGTCTGTCTGTCTGTCTCGAGTGCTGGAGGTCCCGGGTTCAGGCCCCGGTATTAAAGAAATCCACCTGGACTTCCAGTAATAAAATTTCCCCTGGTCTCTGGGTAGTGAGATCGGACGCCCGTGTGTATTGTTGCGCACGTAAAAAATCCCTTGGCAGTTGGAAATCGAAAAAGAGTAGCCTAACGGCGCTGCCCGGGCAAAATTTCGAGTTAAAAATCTACCCAAAGTATTTCAGGATCCTCGCCGATGCAACGGAGTTCGTGTATTGAGCTGAGTTTCTCCAGACTCAGGTTTGGGTTAGGAGGAAAACGGAGCGCTTATGGGTTAAACCGTGTGCCGTGATGTTGATCCAACGACTAAACTAAACTAAACAAGGATACAACTAAAGAGTCGATAATAACAGCCAACAACTTCAGATGCAGATTACCCCCTCCCCTTCCCCCCGTGTTCATGGATGCTATACCACTCACTATCTCATGCTTGTCAGTTTGACTGTATGATTTATTACAACGGATTGAAGCAAGATTCTTGTGGGAACTAGTCTGATACGGAAAGTTGGGAACTATCAAAGCCAACACTTCCCAGGAATCGTTTTCAAAACGAAAACTGACATCCGAAACTGTCATCATTCGTTGCTCATGTCTATTGCATAATTTTTCATTATCATTGCATTAAAAATATGGGGCTGGCATTATGCATCAGTACGCTTCATAACGCATGAAAGAGTTTTTTAAAATTTACATTACTTACTTATTGTATCGTTTCTTGGTATTCGTATATGTAAACCTTGGTTCGTCTCTTATCTGTTCCTCTTTGGAGACACGTGTCACACTAAGTTGCGCTCTTCAGAGGTCACTGTGTCCGATTTCGGCATGTATTTGTGTAAGTTCTTTTGTGCCGGAATGCGATCGGCGTTGCCAGTAGTGGGTTGTGCTCAATATTTAAATTTCGAATCCCGAAACAACCAAATAATTAAGTTCTCTTGTGTTTAATCTAGATCAGTGGTTCTCAACTGGTGGGGAATCCGGGGGGGGGGGGGGGGGGAAATTATAGGGTTTCCAGGAAGGGGGGGGGGGGGAATGAAAATCATTTCAAGATCGCGTTAATAAAAGAACCGATTATTTGGTATTGCTTTTCCCTTCATATTTACAGTTATGCACGTCTCATCCTTCTAAAATTCATTTTATAAAGTAAGTAGACCCACACATCACGTTTCATGTGGATGTCTAGACCTGTTTTAACGTATTTACCTTCCATTTGTACGTATACTGTGTAGGGGTGGGGGATTTTTAGGTAGGAAATATGAAAGGGGGGATAACGTTCTGAAAATATGGTGTAAGGGGGCACGGGCCAAAAAAGGTTGAGAACCACTGATCTAGATAGATTCGCTCCAAAATGTAATGAACTATCAGAGGGTAGGTTTGGTTTCTTAACAATTTTGCCAATACAGCGACCTCACTGCCTACACTTCGCGATTTTCAGCTGCGTGAGAATGTTAACGTGCACAATTTGCACACTGGGTCTTCTGTTTTGGTCCTTATCCAATGAGGTTAGATCGAGGACAAATCAATAAGTAAGTCACATAGTTCTGTGGGGTGGCAGGTAAATGTAGTTGGTATTTTCTTAAGGTGTCATTAGATGACAGCAACATCGAACTTTATAGCCCCGTTCGTCAGGTGGCGCTAAGTGTCTCTTGCGCATGCGCATGCGCATAAACAAAATAGCGACTGTACTTACGGAGTATACAACAAAAGAGCAACGTGATGTTGTGGTTTTATGTGTGTGTGTGTGTGTGTGTGTGTGTGTGTGTGTGTGTGTGTGTGTGTGTGGGCAAAAGGACTGCCTGCAAAGGACGTTCATAAGGAAATGCTTCCTGTTTATGCTGACTAACAGCCTGAATCAAGTGCTTCAATGCCATGGAAACACCCTTCTTCGCCTTGTGTCCAAAAATTGAAGGTTACGCCATCAACAGATAAGGTTATACTGACAGGATTCTGGGATTGTCAAAGAGTGCTTTTAACCAATTTCAAGAAGAAAGGTGACAATGTGAATTCTGAATCGTACTGTGAAGTTCTATCGATGCTTCATGATACAATTCGAAGAAAACCTCCAGGACTGCTGACTAGAGGAGTGTTGCTTCTTCATGACAATGCCAGACCACATACGGCTCGATTAACTCAGGAGAAAATTAATCAACTAAGGTGGGAAGTTCTGGAACACCCACCTTACAGCCCCGACTTAGCCCCTAGCGATTTCCACCTTTTTGGTCCACTGAAAACCAACCTTGGTGGAAGACATTTAGCGAATGACCCGAAGTTGAATGTGAAGTGAAAACGTGGTTTAGAAAACAGACCACGCAGTTCTATGTGATCAGTATGACGTGGGTGATGTGATCAGTATGACGTGGGTAATGTGATCAGTATGACGTGGGTGATGTGGTCAGTATAACGTGGGTGATGTGATCAGTATGACGTGGGTGATGTGATCAGTATGACGTGGGTGATGTGATCAGTATGACGTGGGTGATGTGATCAGTTTGACGTGGGTGATGTGATCAGTATGACGTGGGTGATGTGATCAGTATGACGTGGGTGATGTGGTCAGTATAACGTGGGTGATGTGATCAGTATAACGTGGGTGACGTGATCAGTATGACGTGGGTGATGTGATCAGTATGACGTGGGTGATGTGGTCAGTATAACGTGGGTGATGTGATCAGTATAACGTGGGTGATGTGATCAGTATGACGTGGGTGATGTGGTCAGTATGACGTGGGTGATGTGATCAGTATGACGTGGGTGATGTGATCAGTATAACGTGGGTGATGTGGTCAGTATAACGTGGGTGATGTGATCAGTATGACGTGGGTGATGTGATCAGTATGACGTGGGTGATGTGATCAGTATGACGTGGGTGATGTGGTCAGTATAACGTGGGTGATGTGATCAGTATGACGTGGGTGATGTGATCAGTATGACGTGGGTGATGTGATCAGTATGACGTGGGTGATGTGATCAGTTTGACGTGGGTGATGTGATCAGTATGACGTGGGTGATGTGATCAGTATGACGTGGGTGATGTGGTCAGTATAACGTGGGTGATGTGATCAGTATAACGTGGGTGACGTGATCAGTATGACGTGGGTGATGTGATCAGTATGACGTGGGTGATGTGGTCAGTATAACGTGGGTGATGTGATCAGTATAACGTGGGTGATGTGATCAGTATGACGTGGGTGATGTGGTCAGTATGACGTGGGTGATGTGATCAGTATGACGTGGGTGATGTGATCAGTATAACGTGGGTGATGTGATCAGTATGACGTGGGTGATGTGGTCAGTATGACGTGGGTGATGTGGTCAGTATGACGTGGGTGATATAAGCATTATCAAGTGGGTGATGTGGTCTTGGTATCCATTTGAGACTGGGATGACAAAACTCCGAATATGCTCCAATCCGGATTAAACCCATGACCACTGGGCAAGCAGACAAGCATCTAGCCACGGCGCTACTGCAACTCTCACACAATAGTTAATTGCGTATCCTTTACAGGACGTCACAGTCAGCCCCAGCATATTTTGGCTGTTTGTGATCTCTTGGCATGTTTACGTTCAGTAGTTTGCTACTATTTTCTGAACGACCGGCACTCATACCTGTATGAAACTAGCGCAAGCCGGTCTGCTTCCAAATCGCCCGCAGCCGTGTTTCGAACGCGGTATGCGGAATTGTGCATTGCGTCCGTAACTCCTTCGCCACAGAGCCGGTTCACACAATACAGGGGCTACATAAATATAACTTCCATCATAAACCAAAATAATTTGTAGCTATTAAAACTGCCGGTTTCAGTTTATTAAGTTCACATGCCTAAACTTAACAACAGGGCATGCTTCCGTAAACAACAATAACCCAGCTGGCGTGGAACACTTGACCTCTTGTGCCTGGTTGGTGAACAGTTTCCATATTAAAATACCACAAACAGAATTTGTCTTAAAGTACAGATCATTCACCCATCGTGTGTGGATTACAGGAGTTCTTCAATCGGTTCACTGGTCAGAAAGAATACCCTGGCATGTCCAACGAATTTCAATGTGGCATATTTCTGTTGAATGCAATAAGCTAAACATGTGTTTGGCAGACGATAGTTTGTTACATTGCGCTTCAATAAAAGCATAATAACTACAACACATGGCGGGAATCAGTGATGGAGCTATACCTCTCCATAGCACACAACTTGGGCTGACTTATATAGAGCATGTGTTGCCCGTGCACGGTCCCTCTCTCGGCCTGTCTAGCTTACCCGACACATCTGAAACAAGACAAGCTGCAGAAGAGCTGCCGGACCAGGAAAGCGATGCTCTTACTGTCCGCCTGTCGGAGCTTTGATCTAGACATCTAGACCAGTTGCCACCAAGGCTGAGGGTCTTGTCTGCCCTGCCATGACATTTAGTAGCTAGGTTGCATTTCCTCGCACTTGTACTCTTTCAATCGCATTCCTCCGCCCGAAGCCGTAAACACAATGTGGAGTGTTGGGTCTTATGATAAAAAGAACGAGGTGTTTCTCTCAATATTGATATAGTATTTGGCCACTTATATAACTTCTTGTTCCTCTTCTTCTTTTTTAGGCTCAAATAGGAATAAATTCAAAGAAAGCAGAAGTCAACTTTGTTTTCAAATAGAACGGGGGCATTCCAAATAGTTTTCTCCGTTCTACCATTATGGAATACTCCGGCAGTAATTGTTAAGCTGTCAATTTACCAGTCCCAAAGTTACATTCATCAGTATCTCCTATCCTGAACATGCAGTGACAGATGAGGGCGGAAGTTCAACAAATCAAAAATTAAACAGGAATGGCCAAACACATTTTCAACGTCGTGAAAAATATATTAACATCCAAAGAGATTAACAACACATTAAAAAGAGAATTGCCAACTGTTACATATTCAACACTTCTATATACTGGCTCTGTAGCCAAGGAGTGACGGACGCAATTTGTAATTCCGCATACCCCATTCGAAACATATCTGCGGAAGATTTGGCAGCAGACCACCTTGCATTGGTTTTAATAAAATGCTATGAGTGCCGGTCGTTCAGAAATAAATGGCAAACTATGGTTTCTTAGTAGAATGCTAAGAATCCCATAAACAACTAAGAAACAATTAACCATTTACTTCAAGAGATCAAATTCTCAAAGAAGTTCGAAAACCTGAAAACCCCATGGTATTAGAGAGTGGGATCGGAAGAGTAAAAAACTAACTGCTTTATTTGCTGGCATATTGAGACAGTCAGCGACTGAACATATTAAAGACAAACCGGAAAATATGGTTGTGCTGGATAATCATCGCCATGGCCTTTTATGATAATATGACAATGTACGTGTTATATCGAGGAGTCTGTCGGGGGTGTAGTTCTCATGGCCTGGCAAACTCAACTATTCATAACGTATTGACATTAGATTCGTCATTCTGGTCACATTCCATCGTCCTAAACGTAGCGAACATCTGAACTTTCACTGGGCGGATGCCCCAACCGTTATTCCACATGCTCATTAAATCCTAGAAGCGATAAACTTCGACACAAGCTTGTGAGTTGAGTCCTACCCTATCAGTGTTGACGTAAAGCAAATACTAGGGTTACGTAGATTCTATGACATTCCACTCAACTCGGCTACATTCAGTAGTTTCCGGGTGTAAGGTTATAATGGTTCTTGTGAAGATATATATAACGTTATTTTAAATGGGATTTGATTGTTCGCCGGTTTACAGAACGGGCGTGGACTACATTAAAAATGAATACCGCGCGGTGGAAAATACTAGCAATTTACATAAATAAACATACCGATAGACAGCCACGGATTGATATATACATATACACACAAAGTTAGTTAGATAGGAATCAACCGCAGCATTTATTTGTGTGTTTGTGTGATTTACGCGACAATTTGTTTACGTTCAGTAGTTTGCCATTCATTAAACAAGGTGTTAGACAAGGTTGTAAACTATTAACCGATCTGTTCAATTTGTACAGCGAAATAATAGTGAGATCCATATAAGATATGACAGAAATATCAGCTGGTGGCCATAATGTAAACAACAATAGCTGGTACTATGGTGTTGGTCACTGAATATGAAACACAAGAAATGGTAGTTGGGATTGCAACAGAAAGTCAAAACAAAGATCTTCGTCTGAATAACAGATACACAGAATTAATGATTACAACCAAGAAAATTGTGTACCCAAGTGCAACGTCAAAGTGTATGGAACTGATTTGAAACAAGTCAACGTATTTAATTATTTGACTACTTTAATAACAGCACAGAAAAGACGTACCAAGGACGTTAAATGTAGTATAGGCAAAGCAAGGGCCGCATTTCATAAGATGAAGAATATCCTCTGCAATTTATCTTCTTCAATCGAAGTGAGGAAAAGAATCCTTAAGAGTCATATTGAGTAAGTTTTGGTGCGTGGAAGCTAATTATCGACAATTAGCAGACAAGTGAGGAATTATGTGGAGTATGCGGGGATATTGTTGTATAAAAAAATGGTGCTAACACCGTTGATGGATAGAAAGAGCATTGCAGATGTCTTGAAAGAAGCTAACTCTCAAAGTGAAATTGTTACTCCCATCAGAAGAAGACATTCTTTAGGCCTGTCTTGAGAAGGAGAACGCTGGAATGTGGCGCCATAACGGAACGGTTAGAGGGGAAGAGAGGCAGAGGGCGATCAGGAGATAGTATACTGGACAGTTTGGCATCATGGCATGGAGGAAAATCAGTATCAGAAATGATAGACAGCATACGAGAGTGAAGGTTGTGGACAGACATGATCACCAACGTCACTCGCATGGACTATAAAAAGAAGAACGAGAAATTTGCCATTGTTTTCTGGAGGACCTACGGCATACCGTCGAAATCAACGCAAAGCGATCTGCTTTCAATTCGCTTTCGGCTGATTTCGAGCCTTCGTCTCAGTATGTCCGGGAAATTTCCAAACTGCACTACCCCTTAAGCCATTGTGCCGGGACACACACACACACACATACACACACACACGCACGCACGCACACGCACGCACACGCACACGCGCGCGCACGTGCGCGCGCGAGGGAAAGTCATTAAGTAACAATAATGTTACGAATAACTTTTGTACAATAGTGCGAAACTGAAATCCTGTGTGTAGTATTTCTGAGTTTCTGTGTGCGTGAATCTCACCTGCCTGGCGATACACTTGGTCCACCTGACCACTAGTTTGTTGATGCCTTCTGGAAATGTATTTTTGGGTGTAGCTATAAACTAATTTTGCACTGCCTCCATTACGTCATTACATCTGCAGACCTCTCACCCCGCAAATGTTCATTCAAGGGTTCAAACAAAGTAATAGTCCGATGGTGCCAAGTCTGAACTGTATGCTGGATGTTTCAAGACCTCAAAGTTCAGAGCATGTAGTGTATCCACTATGTGCTCAGCCGTATGAGGAAGGGCGTTGTGCAGCAATAAAGCTCCTTTTAAGAGAAGCCCTTAGCGTTTCAATCCTAGCAGAGTCTTAAGTTTGTTCACTAGCATGTCACTGTATCGAACTGTTAGACGGGCCTGCCTTGCCCAATTCTTAACCCTTTGAAAATAAAGTTTGTTCGTTTGTTCGTTCGTTCGTTCGAATACTTGTCACAGTTTTACCCCTTCCTGAAAGTGCACCAATATAGGACCTTGATATCCCAAATGATGCTCATTGTGACTTTCCTGCGTCTTGAATTTTTGCTCCTACTACGCGACTAATAGATGCAATTTTATCTTCCATTTTGAAATATTTCTGCTCATTCATACACTCGTCACTGATCCAAAGCGTTTTGTTGATATTTCACGCCGCACGTCAATAATGGCGCAGCCATTGTGTAATCGTTATTCTTCATGCGTAAACTGCTTGATCCTCACAATCCGTACACGGGGTATTGCTTAAACCAGACTGTGTCCTGAAATAAGATTTTCCGTTGTCCATACTCTTCCAAGCACTTTATATATAGAGAGAATTGAATTGAATTGAATTGATCCTTATTTTCAAAGGGTAACAGATTGGGCGCGTAAGCCCGTCTTACATTCGGCCCTTCCAATCACTCATCTTTCGTTCATCAACAGTGCATGATGCATTCACATAGAAAAAAACAAAACATTGTCAAATGAATTTTGTAAGCATTAACAATGCATATATTCATGTTATGTCACAGATCCCCCCTCTAACACACACATCCCGCACCAACCCACACACACATCCCTCACCTACTCACACATCACCCCCCCCTCATACCCACACATCCCCCACCCACCATACATCCCCCACTCACTAAACATCCCCACTCATCCCTCCACCCACTCACAGATCCCGCCACCGACCCAGACATCTCGCACCCACCCACCACACATCCCCCACTCACCAAACATCCCCACTCATCCCTCTACCCACTCACAGATCCCACCACCGACCCAGACTTCTCGTACCCATCCACACACACACATACACACACATCCCTCACCCACCCACGCGCATCTTTCCACCCACTCACAGATATCCCAATCCAATCAAGCTCATCCACACACACATGCTCCACCCACCCCCACACCCTCCAACCCCACACACATACCCCTCACACACGCACATCCCGCACCAACATACACATATCCCTCACCCACTCACACATCAACCACCCATACCCACACATCTTTCCATCCACACAAACATTTCCCCACCCACCCACACATTTCACAACCACCCACACACCCCAACAACCACACACATTTCCCCACCAACACACACATCTCCCACGCAAACACACATCACCCACACACACATCCCCCACTTACAAACACCCACATATCCGATGCAATGAAGTCGAGCCTCGTGTATTTTAAGCTCTGTTTAAACCTTTTTTCTTGAACATCAACAAAACAGAAACCATGGTTATATTAAAGAGAAAAATAACACGAACATGTGATATAACGACGGAAAGGGACATGTGAGAAAACCAAGTTGATAAATTTAAATACCTAGGGGAAATCATAACATCAAGTACAAGTTGCTAGACAGAGATTGAGAGTACAATAGGTCAAGCAAGAGTTGCATTTCAGAACATGGCAAGGGACGCAGTGGTGTTTCCAAGGCACCAGGGCCAGGATTTATACTGGCCAAGACCTACTAACACGTCCTAGTCGTACGTCCTGGGCAACAGGTCCCTTCGGGGTCCTGGCTAGCGTAGTAGGATCGCTGATTCTTCAGAAGTCGGAGAGTATCTGCCTGCACGGCGAGGAACCACCAGTCTGCACACCAATAAGCCAGACATGGGACAACGGATACTCACACAAACTTCAGTCCGGTATGATATCACACTGATGTTGGACAACAGGATGTCTTCATACGACATACAGGACTTCAGGATGGAGTTCACAGCCAGTGAACGCAAGCAAGCAAGCAAGAATTTATGCAATAAGTCACTATCCTTGAATGTCAGAAGAGTGCAGAAATGTTATCTAGAACCTGTTTTGTTGTATGGCTGTGAATCGTGGGACTTGACAAATTAGGAAGAGCTTAGAAGCAGAGAAGATATGATTCCTGTGACGAATGTTGTGATCATAAGTAAACATTCCACGTGTATTACTTTTTACGGGTTTACAGGCTAAATAAGAATGGTAGAGGTGGATTCTCTTAATTTATGAATTCGATATTCAGTTTAAATATTAACCATTTTATTATCTTGTCAGTTACCAAGCTATTACCATAATAATATAAATAGCGTGATAAACTGTTATCAAAGATGAAGATCAATTCGAAAATAACCATGAAAAGGTGTGTTTCTGGTTTTGTCGAGAAAGACGTCTTCAACAATCCTCCTTTTTAGTCTTAAAATGTTTTCATTTTCTGGGTTGGAGAGGTGGCAGCCTTAGGTAGGTAGGTAGGTAGGCAGGCAGGCAGGCAGGCAACTCACTGTCACACGGATCGTTTTATGATCAGCTGATAGCGAACTTACTTCGTAAAACAATTATCTTTCGTGAAAAATCGTTGCAGTTAAGAGTTAACAGACCTTATATTTGCTCAGCAAACGACAAGCTAGTGAAAAACAAATTCAATGGAAAAACAAACTGTGAAACACGTCACGATGAAAGGCGTGTTGGGCCAAAGTCGAAGCTCAGTTTGCTGAAGGCATTCTCCGAATAACTTCAGAGAACTAGGCCTGGGTATGGAAGAGTTGTTGGATGGTTGGTTGGGAAGCCGTTGGAAGACTGTGCGTTTTACCCCCGAATTAGGAAGAGATATACAAGGGCTAGACATCTTCAACGCCATAATAGATGCTGGACGAACAGATGCTTTCAAAGACATATGGACATCTCCTTCCTTGTCCGGAGTGAGGAAGATGAGAATATGGCGGGAAACCGCTAGACATTAACATTTTGTTAAGGGCATAAGATAATTGACAATATTTTATTTTATTATATTATTATTGTATTATATTATTTTAGTTAATTAATAATAAGATAATAAATAAGATAATAAGATAATTGGATTAATCAAGACAGAATTGGTGCGATCTGTCTATATACGCTGGTGGAGGACATCGTAGCACCTAGAGACCATGCCAGGGTTGCAATGGTGACGAGACTCACTAATCACTAAATCCGATATGCATTGGCGATCAGATCGATCGGTGTCCTTACAAGCGCTTGCATCTATCGATGTGAAACCTGTGTAGAGACTTCTCTCCCCAGCCAGTACCAAAGTACCATCTCCACAGTGCTTGTGTCGCAAGAATCCCTCTGCAAACTCACGAGCCAGCGGGGAGAGCAAAACTGGTACCGGGACTTCAATTTTCAGAGATAATTAGAATGTAACCAGGCCATTATACCACGCACACAGCATGGCTGATATTAAGGCACGATTGGCAATATTTCCTCAACGTGTTTTAGCTATGTCATTGTCAACAGACATACGCACACACACACACACGCACGCACGCACACTCGCACGCACGCACGCACGCACGCACTCACTAACTCACTCATTCACTAACTAGCTTACTCACTCACTCACTCGCTCACTCGCTCACTCACTCACTCACTCACTCACTCACTCACTCACTCACTCACACATTCACTCACTCACTAACTCATTCATTCACTAACTAGCTAACTCACTCACTCCTCACTCACTCACTCACTCACTCACTCACTCACTCACTCACTCACTATGGTCCCTTCCTCACTCACTCCCACACAGAAACAGACACATACACACACAGACACACACACACACACTTTATCTTGTTATTTATCCTCTTTATAATTTCAATCACCATCATCCTCATTATCACACTTTCTCGCGAAAGCCGGATGCTTTCAAATGTCTAAACTATTGTGACTATATTTTCTGATTAAGAAAGTGGACGCGTTAACATAGTCGCTAGTGGGCTACGCTGATAATGTCATGAGCGCAGTCGGCGGGGGTTCGATTCCTGAGTTCGTGGTCAGCTTAAGGGAGGAACAGACTGGCCACATATTCCTGAGTGCATTCAGGCCTACAGCATATGATGGCGTGATGGCATTATGACATTATGGGCTTCTATCAGGTTTTGCTTCAGAAATTGTTATTTGTTGTATTACTCAGAAGGACTGAGCAGGCTTTCAAAATTGTGTGTGTATGTGTGCGTGCGTGCGTGCGTGCGTGCGTGCGTGTGTGTGTGTATTTATGTACAACTGATAAACAGACAAAAAGACTCATAGAATCCTTGCATATGTGGTTTTGTAGAAAAATGCTTACAATTTATAGGGTAGTAAAAACGAGCAATATGGATATTTTGAGGGAGGTTATGTGGCAAAGACAACTTATCACGAACATCATAAACAGGCAATTATAATTTTATGGCCCCATTATGAGAAATTGCAACATGCTGTGACAACCTAAAATATTTGAGGAAAGAGAGGAAGACAGCGAGAAAAAAATTAGTGACAGTATTGTGTCATAGTACGGAAGGGAGTTAACATCTGAATTGATCCATGCCTCCGGAGATCGCAATTTGTGGAGACGCCAGCCGACAAGGTACATGTAGATGAAGATGATATATGCTTGATACAAACACGCCCGCGTGCGCGCGCACACACACACACACACACACACACACACACACACACACATACACACGTAATTCGTAATTAGTGTGTATGGGGGGGGGTGTTTCTATGAAAAGAAAATGATACTTAAGTCGGTTATCAGAACAATTGCCAACATGTTTTTTTTCCCATGTGAAAAGCCGAGGCAATAGCCATTGACTCCCAGCCCAAGCATGAGTGTGTACAAATAGCATATTATGACGTTAATATGAAATACCTTTAACCCAGAGTACACGAGAAAATAACTATCGCGGAAGATATGATTAATGTATGCATAAAAATATAACACACATACTGACAGACAACATTATAATAGATACACTGACAGACAAGAACATAAAACAAGGATGCAGATAATAGAAGGCAAACAAATCCCACGACAAAGATACGATGTGTTTGAGAAATAAATTGATAAGAATTGATAGTGACCCCAGATTTTCCTGACGATTAACATGTTTGTTTTCTGCAGAAGTACGCGACTATTGGGGTGGAGTGTGGTGCGTGGGAGCGCGGGGATTGTTGAGGAGATTAATAAATGAAAGCAATGTTTGGGTGACAGCAGGGCCGACTGGATAAGAGCACTCGCTCATAAACTTCCGGTGAGATATTGTCGAGGTGGCATGTTCAATCCCTACACCGGCCAGATGGATTAAAATATTGACTTTTTGTCCTTGACTTTGGGGTGTAAATTACAAGTCGGAGTGGGTTCGCCTGATGGCGAGAGACACAGATAATAGGGAAAGTTAATCCACACGCAATTATCAGTTCAGTGCACTAGAAGTAGTAGCACGGTATAGACTACGTTTGAGTTCAAAGCGAGAGAGCGCAAATAGCAATTTTTTTCTGGGTCCTTTAGTCATACATGTGAGCCTTTCGGCGCTGTGTGGTCCATTGAGGTCCATTTGCATATGGTTAGTGGTTCGGTTTTCAGCGTTGTTTGGTTTTTTTGGGCTTCGAGGCCAGATCTCAGAATATTACTGCGTCTTGTTGTTAGCCAAAATGTCGAATTTTGATACCAAGTTGCTCTCAGTAGCTTCAATATCAACATGTCTTCAGTCATCTGATTCAGTGACAAACATAGAGTAGGTTTGGACCAAACATGTCACACAATCAAATGAACAAGTATTATAATGTAAATTTCCGTTTTCTGTGCATTAAAATTGCGGAAGATACCAAGAAACAAAACAAATAACACGATGACCCTAGCATGGCGATATACCGTCCTTCTGTCTAAGTGGGAGGTCACATTTGGCGATATATTATCCTTCGACAGTGAATCAGTTAAAACAGAGCACAGAAGACAACAGAATCAAACTTTCTATGGGTTGTCTCTAGTGCTGATTACACTGATTGTATCTTATCTGTTCTGCTTACAATCCCTTTAGTAATAGCATGCAACTACCATCTTTCCTTGTTGCCTCTTCCCCCTGTTGCTGCTGCTCTTTGTTCATCATCATCATCATCATCATCATCATCATCATCATCATCATCAACATCATCATCATCCTCATCTTCAACTTTGTTTTTTTTTTAGCGCTTAGCCATGCAGGTACAGTTTTGAGCGTTTAGCCATGTTGGTATATATGTCTTAGCGTTTAGCCATGGTGGTATACATTGTTGAGCGTTTAGCCATGTTAATATACATTGTTGAGCGTTTAGCCATGTTAATATACATTGTTGAGCGTTTAGCCATGTTAATATACATTGTTGAGCGTTTAGCCATGTTAATATACATTGTTGAGCGTTTAGCCATGTTGGTATACATTGTTGAGCGTTTAGCCATGTTGGTATACATTGTTGAGCGTTTAGCCATGTTAATATACATTGTTGAGCGTTTAGCCATGTTGGTATACATTGTTGAGCGTTTAGCCATGTTAATATACATTGTTGAGCGTTTAGCCATGTTGGTATACATTGTTGAGCGTTTAGCCATGTTGGTATACATTGGTGAGCGTTTAGCCATGTTAATATACATTGTTGAGCGTTTAGCCATGTTGGTATACATTGTTGAGCGTTTAGCCATGTTGGTATACATTGTTGAGCGTTTAGCCATGTTAATATACATTGTTGAGCATTTAGCCATGTTAATATACATTGTTGAGCGTTTAGCCATGTTGGTATACATTGTTGAGCGTTTAGCCATGTTGGTATACATTGTTGAGCGTTTAGCCATGTTAATATACATTGTTGAGCATTTAGCCATGTTAATATACATTGTTGAGCGTTTAGCCATGTTGGTATACATTGTTGAGCGTTTAGCCATGTTAATATACATTGTTGAGCGTTTAGCCATGTTGGTGTACATTGTTGAGCGTTTAGCCATGTTGGTATACATTGTTGAGCGTTTAGCCATGTTGGTATACATTGTTGAGCGTTTAGCCATGTTGGTATATATTTATGAGCCTATAGCCATGTTGGTATACATTTTTGAGCCTATACCCATGTTGGTATACACGTTTGAGCGTTTAGCCATGTTGGTATACATTTGTGAGCGTATAGCCATATTGGTATACATTTGTGAGCGTATAGCCACGTTGATACACATTTTTGAGCTAAAAAGAGAAAAGTAAAGTAATCACATTATCATCATCAAGTATCAGGTCTTTTGCAGAGCGTCGCTCTCATCACGGTACTCTCATCACGGTGCTCTCATCACGGTACTCTCATCACGGTACTCTCATCACGGTACTCGCATCACGGTACTCTCATCACGGCGCTCTTATCACGGCTGCACACTCATACCCAAGATATCTGCTGTGTCCTGACCCCTGGCTCTTCTTCCAGGAACCAGACTTCCCACCGCCGGTCTCTCCCAGCCACCGTCACGTTTCATATCGCGAGAGTATTTCAGCTTCCGAGACGTCATACTATTATGAGCTAGTTTTATTCGATGTTCACGTCTGGTAAAATTTCAATATTGTTTTCTTTGTTCTGGGGCCACGATATTCTAAGAATTTCCCGTAACATTTAAGCTCAAAAGCCCCAGTTGTCTTCTGTAGTGATATTTAAATTGTCCACGACTGACATTCATACCTGGCCACAGGGAGGAAGCATGTTCTTAGCAGTGTTTGTTTGTGACTTTGTTTTCGGTGTTCTGCCATAGGTCCTTACACTAAAATAACATCAAAACAATGTTTTCCCGTAGTGAATTTGAATAACGAAGACACAAACCATATATAGTACGATTTATTGCCTGGCACATTTCGCTGCATCTCGTCATGTACTTACTGCAGATGTCACACCACGTAAAGTAAAATAACTAGATACATCTTTCAAGCTGAATTATACACATGTTCGTATAGTAATATCAATTGTTTACCATGGTAATTTTAAATTGACTATCATGTCTTTCTGTTTGCACAAAATTGGCTTGTGCAGATGGATCATTATTAAAATAACAACATTCACATAAATACTGACGTAGATGGTGGTTTAATACAAACCATTCACAACTTAGTTTCCGGTTTCGTTTCCAGGGAGAGATGGAGTCTGCATCATTTGGCCAAGGTAAATTTGGCGTCCTTCAAGCATTGGCTATACATCATTCCAAGGTCAAGGACATTGTGAGTTTCAGAAGTGACGTGGACAAAGTTTTAAGATCAGAGGTATGGAAAGTCATCTCTTTAATGTGAGTTACACGCGTGTTTGCAGACTTATTTGTTGGTGTATGCTTTAGCTCATCAAACCCAACACCCCGCATTCTGCGAACGTCTTCAGGTGGAGGAGAGCAAATACGAGGAAATGCAACATAAAGACTAAATGGCATGGCAGGGCAGAGCAGGTCGGCAATTGATCTAGGATGGAAACTACGACAGGAGGACAGTTGGAGCATTGCTTTGCTGATCCGGCAGCTTCTGTGGCTTGTCTTGTTCCAGATATATATATATATATATATATATATATATTGTTATATTTGCTTTCAACCAATTCATCATCATCATCATGTGCCATGCCGATAAGCGTTGGCGGTCATGTTTCGACATCTTACACGATACCATAGTCGTGGATCAGCTCTGTGTTCTTGTCTCGACCATGCCACGTGGCCAAGCCATTTAGGTATTTACTTCTCTGCCTTCCCTTTGTGCTTTTCCCTTCAATCTTGCCAATTATCACCAAGTTCTCAAATTTATTTCTTCTCATAACGTGACCAAAAAGGTGTGACCGTCTACGTATAATTTCTTTAATCAGTTTACGGTTTTTATTTGTTTCTTGTAGGAAAAAAGCAGTTTTAATGGGTAGGAGCCTGCTCTACTATAAGGCTGTACTGCCGAGAGGCGGATTGTGGAGTAGCTTCTAGATACATAGTTTAGTCGCGAAGATGCTGAATAGGCGACAGTGGACAAACATGGGCGGTGACGATCAAGAGGAGGCGAGTTAGTTGGTGGGTCTGTTAAATACCTCAAATGACATGGTCAGCAACGGGTAAGAGATGCCTTACATAACATCTTCCACCAGCTGCCTGGCATGTCTGTATTTTTAGACAAAGGCTACTTATATAGTAAGTGAAAACCACCGTTGTATTTATCCGTCGTAAAGACATAATTCCCAACAAACTGGATACGAGAAAAACTGAGACGTGTTGTTACACTTGGAAAACGATTGTTGAAAGAGAAATAGAGGAAGCCAGCAGGAAAAGAATCTTGGCAGCCTTTTGTCGTGGCATAGAAAGATGTCAGCTTACGAATATGTTGTTTAAGATCGCAGGATGTGAAGAACCGTGGTCGCCCAAGCCAGCTGGGATAAGGCACTTGATGATGATGTTTAGTGTATGGACTTATTTGTTGTGTGTTAATTTGGTGTGTGCGAACGTGTGTGTGTGTGATATTTAACCCGTTTACCATTCATAATTCATATGTATCTATTTTAGAGACTTGATGACGTATCAACAAGAGAACTGAATGGGGCGTACGATTCAGTCAAGGTGAGTGGTTATTATTATTTTTTTTTGCGTCCGTTCGCTTTGAATTCAAGCGTAGTTCATGCACGTGCTACTACTTCTAGTGCATTGAACTAACTTTTGCGTGTGTATTAGCTTTCCTTATTACCAGTGTCCCTCGCCATCAGGGGAACCCACTCCGAATTCTGAGGTACGTGAATTTACGTCCCCAAGTCAACATTTTAGGCCAACTGACCGGTATAGGGGTTAAACTCGCAACCTCGATAACAGTAGATCGGAAATTTAAGAGCAAGCGCTCTTATCCATTCGACCATGCTGACTGCCTGTGATACTTTAGGTAATTTCCATAATTCAACAATTAAAATAAATGCAACATAAGCTAAAGCATCGAGATAAACCTTCAAGCTAAAATATACAACACACATATTTCCACAGTAATTTAAATTGTCTATCACTGTAATTTTAAACCGACTGTCATATCGTTTCTGTTTGCACAAAGTTGGCTTTTCTATATGAATAGCAATGGCTTCAGCAAACTTTAACATTCGTTTAAAGTATGTGTTAAATAATAAGCGAAAAGCATTGTCTTTATCAACCACATGGCCGGTTTCCAACAGTTAACCGCGCTGTCAACGACGAGGTAGACAATTTAAATTAATCTAGGAATATGTATGTTGTATATTTCAGCTTGAAATATTATCTCATTGTTTTAGTCTATGGTCTGTGAATTCTGCAGTATGTACCTGACGAGATGCAGCGAAATATGCCAGGCAATAAATTGCGAAATCTGTTGTGTGTGTCTTCACACCTAGTTGTTGGGTTGAGCTAATAACCGACATCACTGCACTCAGGACATTGCCATATGCGCTCCGTCCCCTCGTTCAACAGCCAGTTAAGAGTCACACTACTAATCGTTCCCACAGCTATCTGATTTAACGTTCTCCTTGTTGAGATTCTACCAGAACCTCTGCCAACCCCCCGCAATCTCATCCTTTCCACATACGGGTTCTCAGTCTGGCCTAAACCTTCTTCACCTGGTCCCACAGGGGCACGACCACCTTTCCCTTGTCCATAGGTAATCTACCACCAAGAGGTGCATTCCCTGCCAGCCTATCAGCCTGCTCATTCCCCCAGCACTCCCGCATGCCCAGGGCAAAACATCTATAGAATTTTTACAATCTGTGACCTCTGAAGCAAGGTAAGCCATTCCACACGAAACATTCCTTTCTCCACCTTACTAAGCACACTTTTTGAGTCCGTGATGAAGACTATGTGTGTTGCAGCGGTCTCCTCTAACCAACGGAATGCCACTGTGACTGCTTCCACATCCATTTTCTTGCTGGAGGTCGTAGCCTCATATACCATACTCTCCTTTTTCAAGAATCGTCCATTAGCCTTCGCAATGAAACCCCAACTCCCCGTCTAGTTAAAAAATATGTAAATATGTTCAAAACGTCATTCTCCCTTTCGTATTTCATCCCTGTAAATTTCCCCCCGCCCGCCTACCGCCCCCTACACAGTATAAGTAAAATTGGAAGCTAAATTTAATAACTCATACTAGAACAAGTAAAGACGTCTACATAAAACGTGATTTGCGGGTCTACTTACGTTATAAAACGAATTTACAAGGGCGAGTAGTACTGAACCGTAAAGTATGGAGGGAAAAACAATATCAAGTAATCGATTCTTGTATTAACGCGATCTTGAAATAATCATAAATCCCCCTGGAAACCATAAAATCCCCACCGGTTGGGAACCACTGCTCTAGACAGACTTCATTCAAAGTAGCGGGTTCTGACTATCCCTGGGTAGGTTACTTTTCCCACAAATTCTGCGACTGGTTACCATCTAATCTTTGCGAATTCCAACTGCTGGTGGATGCTTATCATGCACAACTTGCACATGGGACCTTCTGTTTTCGCCCTTATCCGATTTCACTAGCCAAGAAATGAGGTGGGTGTGTGTTATCATCATTAGGTACCACTGGTTCTTGAGATAATGCCCAGCCCAATGCAGAGATAGAACCCGACACTCTCTTACTCTGAGGCGGACACCAAACCTCTCAGCCACGGCTAACCCCATTTTAACAGATTCTGTGCCAAACAAAAAATAGGTCTGGATCCAACACATCTAGATGTTATAAAATGGAAAGTTATGACTGAAAAGTTGTTAATATGGTTGCAGACATGTTGTATTATATATCAAATTAAGGAAAACTACTGTATATAAGCCCATGACATGGAAGTCGCTTAAGACGATTAATCATCTCATTGCAATTAATCGTTTAACTATAATAAAACCATGAGTTCAACACTTGTAGTGGGGTTACAACAAGCAGGTTTAAAAATTCATAGAGGAAAGACACAGTTAATGAGAATAAATCAAGCAAATGATAACCTCACTTCAAGAGACATAATTATACACCTACATTGGTAATAATATAGACAAGGGAGTGAAACAAATAAAGATAACAGAATAAGAATACAGAAGTCTAGTGGAGGTTTTATAACACTAGTAAACTTGTAGAAGTCAAAAGAAATTTAACTTAGCACAAAGCTTAGAATATTCAATTCTAACATTCAGTCTGTACTGTTGTGTTGGTAGGAAACATGGAGAACAACAAATCTGATTACAAATAAACTACAAACATTCACTGACTTATGCCTTCACAAAACAGAAGGAATAAACTGCTATGACAAAATTGGAGTAAGTTGGTTCAGGGATTATGCCCCAATGGGGGTTAGAGGGCACAAGAAGAAGACAATATATTTGAGTATGGACTAGAGCACGGAGAACGACTAAATCAATTACTAATGATATTTAAACATTTATTAATTGGTGCCTCTGCATAATATAAGGACTACGATGATATGAGAGAACCGCAAATGGAAATAACTAAGCAGATTCCAGCAAATCGACAGATGAGGAAAAGACGATGGCGCTGGATAGGACACACATTGAGAAAACTTGTTAATAGTAACACTAGATAGTTCTTTCTGTGGAACCCACTGTGCAAAATATATAGTTTTAGACCTAAAAGCACAAGGGGGAGATAATTAGAGACAGAGATTAATAATGTGAGGAGGACATGGAGGAAGATGTACTAAATGGCAAATAATTGGGTCTGGGGTGAGTTGATCGAGGGCTTGCAGTCCATTGGGGAATAACAAGAAGAAGAAGAAGAAGAAGAAGAAGAAGAAGAAGAAGAAGAAGAAGAAGAAGAAGAAGAAGAAGAAGAAGAAGAAGAAGAAGAAGAAAGTAGAGGAGGAGGATGAGGAGGGTGAGAAGAAAGAGGAGGAGAAGAAGAAGAAGAAGAAGAAGAAGAAGAAGAAGAAGAAGAAGAAGAAGAAGAAGAAGAAGAAGAAGTTACTCAGAGACAACCGTTATATTATTATTATAACTGAATAGTAATATTGTTGAATATTTTTAGGCTCTCTCTGAAAAGAGAAACTCCTGTCTTGAAGTCATTAGCCAGATTGCCGGATTGGAAGATCTTGTACAGGTAAGGTTTAGTCGTTTGTGCCAAGTTGGTGAAGAGTTTTTGTTATGTGTTACCTTTCTTTTGGAGCAAACCTGGGTAGTCGAGAGAGAGAGAGAGAGAGAGAGAGAGAGAGAGAGAGAGAGAGAGAGAGAGAGAGAGAGAGAGAGAGAGAGAGAGAGAGTCGCAGAGATCATTCTGCATGGGCATCACATGGTCTCTAAAATTCAACCTAATGTTTGTGCTATGGAGAGGTATAATTCCATCCCTGGTTCCAGGTATGACGCACCATATAACAAACTATCGTCTGTCAAGACTGCAAGGTGCTAGTAATATTTAAAATCACCCGAAAGACCAGTGACATCTAGTTTTATACATACGTTGGGCTGTTTTTTAGTACACCATAGACGTCTGGGCTCAGGGGTAGTTAACATACCGGATTCGGAAACAGCCGCGGGCTATTTGGGAGCAGGTCGTTTTGCGTTGATTTTTACAATGCTATGGTCGTTGGCAATTCAGGAAGCAATGGTAAACTTCTGAATGTAAAATTCCTTAGAAAACCACAAACAACAAATAAATAGTACTCACGCTAAAATGGGTACCAGGAAATGTTCTGGAAGGTAAAAGCTGTCAACGTGATATAGACTATAGACAGCGTCACCCATCGAGTGCTGGTTGGACGTTACAAATATGGGACTTGCATCATATACCAAATAGGCTTCGGGGCGTGGAAAAGGGGCTTTTACTGTTTTAATGGCATTTTAACAGTTGTGTATAAAACTATTTATGTTACAATAGTAGGTAATCATCATTATGTCTTATGCCGTGGAAGGTCACGGTTAGCCATCTCACATGATCACCAAGGTCTTCAATCAGCTCTGTGTTCTTGTCTCGATTATGCCATGTGGTCAGGCCATCCAATTCTTATCTTACCGACTTTCCCTTGCTCTTTTTCCCCATAACTATTTCCAGTTGTCACAAAAATTTTCACTTTATTTCTTCTCATAACATGTCCCAAAAAATCGTGACTGTCTACGTCTAATTTCTAGAATCAATTTACAGTTTTCAATTTGTTTCTTGTAGGTCTTTCTCCTTGGCTTTTCTGTTCATCCATAGTATTCTTTGCATTTTGCCCAGAAACCACATTTCCACTGCCATTAGATGTTGCAGTAGGTAGCATTCATAATTGGCTTTTTAGGTGATATTTCTACCGTGTTGATTCCAATGTAATCATCCTTCCTACACGTATAATGCATTTTCTACTTATTCTTACATCTTAAATCCCTACCTTACAGTTTTATATAATAGTATGACCTCATCATGTTACCTAAGATTCAAACCTTACAGTTTTATATGGGATTATATTTTAAAAGCATTTGGTAAAGTTCCTAATTGGCATTGTAGCTTATTTTTCTATAGTATTGATTTTCATGTATCGTTTTGCCCGACAAATTAAAATGATTTCTTTTTACTTTCATTGCTACGTGAGAAATTCTGGCTTAAACTTTCATATAATAACCTGACCTTACTATTTTACCTAACATACCTGACGGTTTTGTATCAAAGCCGTACTTTATTGCTTTATATGACTATACATACCGTACAGTTTGATATGAAATTAATAACTTACAATTTTATATGAAGTTCATATCTTACATTGTTATATGGAATTACTACTTTACAGTGTTACATGAAATTCATACATACAGTTATATGAAATTAATACATTACAGTGGTAAATGAAATCCATGCTATGTAGTGTTAAATGAAAATAATACATTACAGTTTTATATACAATTATTACCCAGCACTTTTACGCATTTTTCACATTGCATACTTTAACTATACAGGTGTATATACTGTTATATTTTAATCACTGTACTTAAATGCAGTTACTGTTTTCACTGAGCGTTTCATTTATTGCCTGCCAACAGGACTTGTCAAATGAGTTTGATGCCCGGTCAGTCCATCTGGTGAGGACAAGTGACGTGACAAAGCAGAAAGGAGGAATAACCCAGTCTAATGAAAGTCTAGCCAGAACAGCGCAGGTAGGGGGACTGGTGTTAGATATAACAGTGTTCTTGCAGGAACAGAATTATATTTGATACTGTCTTATATTAGAAACATCACATAACAATGCCACATTAGAACTAATGTTGTATTTTAAACAGTTATATATTAGAAATGCCATTTTAAACGTTCTACATTAGAAACTGAGTGCTACTTTAGAAGCAGAGAAATTTAAAAGTGCTATTTAGAAACATTGTCATTTAAAAGTGCCACATTAGAAATATTGTCATTTAAAAGTGCCAAATTAGAAATATTGTCATTTAAAAGTGCCACATTAGAAATATTGTCATTTAAAAGTGCCACATTAGAAACAGGGTAATTTAAAAGTTCCACATTAGAAAACGGGTCATTTAAAAGTGCCACATTATAAATGGGATCATTTAAAAGTGCCACATTAGAAACCAGGTCAATTGAGAGTGCCTCATTAGAAATGGGGTAATTTAAAAGTGCCGTAAGAAACCGGTGCCACATTAGAAACCGGGTCATTTAAAAGTGCCACATTAGAAACCGGGTCATTTAAAAGTGCCACATTAAAAACCGGGTCATTTGAGAGTGCCACATTAGAAACCGGGTCATTTGAGAGTGCCACATTAGAAACAGAAATAAAGTTGTATTTTAAACAGGTTTATATTATAAATGTGTCATTTTAAAGCACCACATAAGAAACTTAGTGCTCCATTAGAAACAGAGTAATTTAAAAGTGCGCAGGTCTGCATGGCCGAATCGATAAGAACTTGTGGTCTTAAACATCCCGTGTGCTGATGCCGAGGTACGCGGTTCAACCCCTACACCGGACAGCTGGACTAAAATGTTGACCTGTCGTCCTTGACTTGGGGAAGTTAATTACAAGTACCTCTGAAGACGGAGTGGGTTCGTCTGATGGCGAGGGACACTGTTAATAGGCAAAGCTAATCCATACGCAAAATTCAGTCCATCACTGCTATAAACAGTGTGTATGGACTACGCTTGAGTTCAAAGTGAGCGAGCACACCCCCCACCCCAAAAGAAAAATTAAAAATTAAAAATGTTATTTATGTATGAACATTGCCATTTAAAAGTGCCACATTAGAAATATTGTCATTTAAAAGTGCTACTTTAGAAACAGGGTTATTTAAGAGATCCACATTAGAAATAGGGTAATTTAAGAGTGCCACATTAGAAACAGTGTATTCGAAATGTCATGTTAAAAACAGCATCATGTTAAATACAAACAGTAATATTTTAAATAGTACTAAATGAGAAACATATTTTTGCATTAGCTTTCCCTATTACCAGTGTCCATCGCCATCAGACATACCCACTCTGACTTCAGAGGTACTAATAATTTGCATCCCGTAAGTCAAGGACGAGAAGTCAACATCTGACCAGTGTAGGGGTTAAACTCTCTACCTCTGCATTAGCGCAACGGAAGTTTAAGAAAGCACGCTCTTATTCATTGTGCCATGCTTCCCTCCATTACAAACTTATGATCCTGAAGGTCAATTATTACATGGATAAATCTGAGTACACTTATCTCCCCTTGATTCTATCTTTTATTGATGATTAAAATGTGTTATCTCCCTTAGAACTGCATCTCGTCTGTGAGACAAAACTGGAGATGGGTGTTCCAGGTGATGCAATGTGCAGAAGTACATCTCAGAAATGCAGCAGCGTACCAAGAGGTAACACAATCAGTCGCACAACTTTAAATAAATGGTGGGAGTGGTTAGTTTATGGCAAAGCGGCCTTATTACTTCAACCAGGCGAGAAATCTCTTAAAGTTAAAAGCATCCAATCATATCTTAGTGCCAGAGTTGTAGGATGACTTGGTGGCCAGGATGGAAACCGGCAGTCATACCTTACGAAACAACAGTGTGCTGTCCTAGAAAATTATAAAATATTTAGCATTTACATCATTTTAACAATTTATGTCATAGAATTATCTTTATCTTTAACATTTCACACCACTCTTATGTTTTATTTATGAGGATTGCCTTTATCTTCAGCGCTTGACAGCTCTTGCAGTTTATTTCTGAGAATTACCTTTAATGTTTAGCACTTCGCAGTGCTCTTATAATTTATTTCTGAGAATTACCTTTATGTTTAGCACTTACGTTTCTTACAATTTACATTATTAGATTACCGTTAACTTTATCATGACACACGGCCCTTAAATTTTATGTATGTTTTAATATGGCAAAAGTATTTAATTTGTGAAAACGTTATATTATTTATGAGCCAATTTTCTTCGCTGTTCGGGTCTTGTAGAATGTCAGTATATAATTTTCTTCTTAGTCCATAATAGTATCAGAATGCTTCTGTAACATTTAATATCTTCTTCCATTTCTGAATTTCTTGCCAAGCATAATGTGGTAGCTTTCCTCTGCTTTCCACATCAGCATGACAGTGGACTACGTCCTCAACCTTTATCAACCTTTTATATTAGCTCGCAATCTTTTCTAAAGTTTAACAAATTCTTCTTTCAGAGCTTTCTTTATTGTAAAATAAAACCTACTTTTTTATAGAAATTTTCATTAATTTATTACAAGTACTGCTGTAAATCGTCCCTAAATTGCTACACATCAACAAGAAATGCGCCCTGAATTGTTCAGTTCCTTTATGGAATTATCCCTAAATTGTTTATAAGCCCTGCTGGAAATGCTTCCTAAACTGTCATAAGTCTGGCTGGGAATGCGCCCTGAATTGTTACGAGGGGAAGTCAATAAGTAAGTCACAAATGGCTGTAGAAAAATAACTAAGTATGATAACAATTTGAAAGCAGTTTATTTTTATACATACATTGTCCCTTTATTTCTCAACATAATTACCACCACCATTGATTCACATATCTCATCGTTTTATCAGTCCTCCCAAACCGGCTGCATAGAACTGCGTACTCTGTTTTCTAAACCACGTATTCACTTTACATTCAACATCGGCGTCATTCGCGAAATGTCTCCCGCCAAGGTGGGTTTTCAGTGGACCAAAAAGGTGGAAATCGCTAGGGGCTAAGTCGGGGCTGTAAGGTGGATGTTCCAGAACCCCCCCCCCCCCCCACGTTAGTTGGTTAATTTTCACCTGAGTTAATCGAGTCGTATGTGGTCTGGCATTGTCATGAAGAAGCAACACTGCTCTAGTCTGCAGTTCTGGACGTTTTCTTCGAATTGCATCATGAAGCATCGATAGAACTTAACAGTACGATTCAGAATTCACATTGTCACCCTTCTTCTTGGAATTGGTTAAAAGCCCTCCTTGACAATCCCAGAACACTGTCAGCCCAACCTTCCCTGATGATGGCGTAACCTTCAATTTTTGTACACAAGGTGAAGAAGGGTGTTTCCATTGCATTGAAGCACGCTTTGATTCCGGTTGGTAGTCAACATAAACAGTTCCTCATAAATATCCTTTGCAGGCAGTCCTTTTGCCCAAAAAAAAAACAAAAAAAACCGCACAACTGTACGTTGCGCTTTGGTTGTACACTCCGTAAGTAAAGTCGCCATTTTGTTTATGAGCTTCGCATGCGTATGAGACACCTAGCGCCACCTGTTGAACGGGAATATAAAGTTCGATGTTGCCTAATGATACCTGTAGAAAACACCGACTACATTTATATGTCATCCCACAGAGCTGTGTGACTTACTTATTGACACTGCCTCGTACAATTCGAGTAGGGAATGTCCAAATTGATACAAGACCTCTTGGAAATGCTCCCTGAATTGTTACATATGCAGGAAATGCTCTCGATATTGTTAAAAATTATGTAGATAATACAACCTAAATTGTTATAAGTGTTACTAGTGACACTCCCTAAATAAATCGACGTCCTGCTACTAATCATCACTCAATTAAATGCATTTAATGTTCCTTGTTTTCGCTCAAAGACGTCAATTAAACTATACTATTTTTAGTTTTATCAAGAAGTCGAGGAAGCTGAATACTGGATGAACACAACTCTGTCGAGGATACATCTTTCCTTTGACAAGTCGAAGCTTCTTGGCAACAGATCTGATGCAGAATCCATTCTTCAGGAAATTAAGGTTTGACCTCAACTGTTTTATACACTACAGAAGTGGCAACTATTTTGTCACTAGATTCTTACGTGGCTTTCAGGATTATCATTGCAATTGATTATTTCAGTATTATCATTGTTATGATTATTTCAGATTATAATTGTATTTGATTATTTAGTGTCGCTGATTGTTTGATATTTCTTATTACATCTTTTAATCTGAGTTTAGTATTTTATCATACTTTTGGCAGGTCTGTGTTTTCATTATTTGGATCAATCTAAACTTCTAGTAAACATAAACTCAGTTTCAAGTTGAGCTCATTGCACTCAAAAGTATGAACATGGAAACAATATGTTTGCTGGTGACAAAGATTTTAACACAAGAATGTTTTCTCGGTGATTCAGTAAGTATACTTAGGACATACGATATGGAAGATAATGAATGAAGTCTCTGATTAAGTCAAAGCTGGAAACAAATCCGCTTCATTGTTGTGCCAGGACACATGTGTGTAAGAGGAAATGAACAAGCTAATAGACTTGAGGGCGGGGAGCACTTGAAAAGCGAATGAGTAATTGGCCAGGTTGATATACTGAATGCCCTCAGAGAGACAGTGTGATTAAACAAATCTAATAATGGCAATGAATCTGCAACTTTCACCAGACTGCAAAAGGAATCAAATTAAAAGGTGTGAAGCCAGACATAGAGCGCTAAATATGATACCAAAGAAGAATAGTAAATCAATACAAATCTGGTGTCAATCGCCGCTAAATGCTGAGGGAGATTCGATAGAGTGGATCCAAGCAGTTAAGGACTGAATAGTTCAATTTTCATTGAAGATAATCTATTGACTAAATAACTGACTGAAACTAAATATTCATATAGTATTTTAACTTTCCTTTTATTTCCTTGAAAGGATGTGCTTGCAGCCTATCTACAGTGGCAAACCAAGATTGATTACCTGTTTGACAAGGCCAAAAATGTGGTTCCAGTTCCCTCTCGTCTGACACCGCTGTCAGACTCCAGACCCGTGATTGCACTAACAGACTTCAAAACAAATGAGGTAGACAAGTTTTGATTGTTTAGAAATAATTTATACCATATTCTAATTGGTTTGAAAAAGGGTCCGAACTGCAACTAATCGCTGTTGTCTAATGCTTGAAGCATTATAAATGTGGCTTTCAGAAGAATGTTGAAATTATATTGAACAGCCAAAATGAATAATCCAAATATTTTGAAAGAGGCTGAGACAACTGTTCACAAACTTCAGGAAGAGATATTTTTGACCACAATATGGGAAGAGAAACAAGCACAAGAATATATTGTAACAACTGGAAAGGTTTTTCGGAAAAGAATTACAGGAAAGCAATGAGGGAAGAATTTTGACAACCTGTCATCGCGGTATGAAAAAAAATGTTAGCATATGAATTGACAAATTCTGTAGGAGATCGCAAGTTGTGGAGAAGGATGATCACCTACACTAGTTAGCAAGATTCTTGGTGATAATATCTTTCTGGATTCAGCAGAGCAATTTTGTTTTGTCACTTTGCAGATATTTTGAAATACAGGAATTGATAAACCTTGGGAACAAGTCACCACTGATCACGTTGCTTGTGGTGGGAGGGGGGGGGGGGGGGGGGGGGAAGAAAGATAGATAAAGACTGGAATAAAGACAAAGTAGAAAATGAATTAAAATAGGTCACACACTGAACGAGGGAGACGTCAGATGGTGCGTGATGGTGTAATTGACCATGTTTTCACATGCATCCAGTGTGGACTAACATTTATCACGCAAATTGGTCTGTTCAGTCACATTTGCTACTGCCGTGGGTTGTAATCATTAAGCCATTTGTGTTTATATCAAGACAGCAAGGTGAAAAGCAGAAATTATAATACGTTTTCTTTTAGTTTAGTTGATGGACAATGCAGAGTTTATGGATATTACTGTGCTCTTTGTCATCTAATCTTTGACGTTTTCTGCTGAAGTACAACAAAAAAGCAATGTTTCTCATCTGTAACATATTGAAAACAGAAACTCGAATGTCCATGATCTTACCTTTAAAAATTGCAGTTTCTAATTAATTAAACATGTATTTTGCAGATTGATTTTATTGAGGGAGAGACATTAACACTCATAGACAGCTCTGACAAGAAAAAATGGAAGGTAAAAACACGCATGAGTAAATGAGGTTGTGTGTGTAATTTATGAGCAAATTTATGCGTTCACTTACATTTGGAAGAAATATATGTGTTTATTTGTAATTTACGAATAATTAATTCTGTGTGTTCATTTATAATTTAAATATGTCTAATTATTTATTTTTATTGAATACGTAAATCTAGTAATTTATTTATAATCAGAGTAAATATGTATGTTTATGTTTTAAATATTATAATAAATTAATGTATGCCTTTATTTAATGTAGTATGAATTATATAAAGAAGTGGATGTATTTATTATAATTTGTAAATAGATGTACGTTTTTCTTTGCAATATATGTGCAATCTATGCTAAATAACAAGTAAATGCATGTGATATTTTCAACGTATGAGTAAATATACTTTTTATTTATAATTAATGAATGAGACAATATTATATTAATTTTACAAAACAGCAACAATAAAAATCATCACTTAGCAGGTCTTGCCGTGGGGTATGAAGTGTTTTAGGCCTACACACATTCTTGGTTATGACATATGAGATGAGGTGATCAGTTTTCTTCCTCGAAGTCTTTTCTTCCCAGACAATTCCCTCCAAATTGTTTTGAAAATTGTCTGCTACCCATTTTGTTCTAGGCTGAGTCGCCCCGGAGTCGTGCTGAAAATAAAAAGAAATTGCATCTCTGCTATGCTACCATATGTTTGCATATTTAATTATATGCCTGGCTGTGAACTTGTGCATGAAAGCCATAAATCGCACGGCTTTGTAAAGAAAAGTTTAATCTGTGTTTGAAAAATGACGTCACTGTAAGGAAAACCATAAATTGCATGGGCTTTGTAAAGAAAAGTTTAATCTGTGTTTGAAACATGACGTCAATGCCTAGGCGACAGATCTAAAGCATCTAGTATCTCTCAGTTGCAGTCAAAGAGGTTTTTTTTCCATCTACGTAATTAGATAAATTAACCAAACACGCAATTTAGAATTGACAAGAACTACGACAATGACAGAATGGACATTGCCGCTAGAAAGCCTTCATCAGCACACAAAAACATAAAGACATTGATACAGCTCAATTACAAAACTATAAAATTGTCACTTAGATGAGATCCTAGAGATTGAATTATAGGGCACACAAATGTACTGTATGTGTCTATGTAAGAATGCACAATCAGTATATTGGTTTAAACTGCTTTTATGTTAAAATTTAGTTTTCTTTAAAAGAAGTGAAACATAAGTAATCGCACCCCGCCAATGCCTCTTTACAAAGTTGCAAGCTTCTGTGTGCATTAATTCTACCTTACAGACGTCCTTGAAGTAGTTACATGTTTTTGGACATTCTGCTGCAGCCTAAGGCAGTGTAATTTACAAAGAACTTAACGTAGGTAAAATAAGTTTATTTCAATAGAGTATCGCTGTTTTACAGATAATACATATAGCATAATCACACCAGAAATATGCTACCAGCGTCAAACTAGATATAACCCTAATCACACTTACGGCAAAATTAACACATATGAGAAGAGATACCTGACAAGAGTTGCCAACTTTTAAGAATCCAAGACCGAGTCAGAAATAATGTTATCAGAAAGACAGTGGGATCAACACCTTGTGCCACATATATTGAAAAGCAGGCCATCGTTCGGCCATCTCTTTAGAATACAACACAATCAGTTACCAGCACTGGCGCTACACCAGAGAAGACCTGGTACGAGAGCAAGAGGGCTCCCAAGAAGTAAATGGTTTGACGACATCAGCGATATAGTACAATCATAATGTATGATACTACGTAATGCCACCCTTCAAAGGCTGACAAGTCAACTATTCCTCCCCATGAACCTGACGGCAAAAGTGGAAAATGATAATAGTGAAGAAGATGATGATGATTGTGTTATGTTACCCATATGCAGGTGAAGACACAGACAGGACAGGTTGGAGACGTTCCAGCCGTTATTATCCTTCTACCTGCGCCATCAGCTGATGCTCTTGATGCAGCCATTAGGTAAATCAGTAGCATAATTAATTAGGCTCATAATTTGATTTGTCACAAAATGAATTAATAAACAATTTAATTTTTCACTATCTGAATTTGATGAATTTGTCAGTAACTGAATTGATTAGAAATATGATTTGACAGTAGCTGAATTAATGTGAACTGTGATTTATTAGTAGCTATAATAATGAGACGTGGGATTTATCACTAAATGTATTCATGTGGTGTTCGATTTCCAAATAGCTGAATTAAAGAGGTTCATTATTAAATGTGGCAGTATGTGCATTTAAGAAGCTCATAATTTAAAATATCAGTAACCGAGGAAATGAGGCATTTGCTGTGTCATTAACTACATTAGTGAATCACTTTTTTTTGTCAGAAACAAACTTAATCAGACATGTGAAGTGCTCTGTAAATGAATTCATGAAACATTTGATATGCCAGTAACTGAATTAATGATTCATTTAATTTGGCAGTGACTGAATTAATAAAATATCTGATTTGCAAGTACATGAATTAAAAAAGCATTTTATATGAAAGTAACTTAATAAATAACTCATTAGAAATATCAATTACTGAATTAATGAGGTTGCATAATTTGATTTACAAGTAACTAAAGTGAGTTTGGCTAACTTATAGTTTGATGATATTAGCTATTATGTTTATATTTTGGTGGTATAGGTTAATGATGATAGTGATGATGATGATAATAATAAGGATAATGATAATGATGATGATGATGATAGCAATGAGTTAGTTAGTTAGTCGACAGATCATCCTCATTGCACATTGAACCATTCAGTCCATAAGTGCTCGGATCCCTTCCTCGGTACATCCCGCAGCGTGGAGCGGCTAACAACACCAGTTCTGTGCTGGTGTATTAATTTTCTTTGGCTTCCTGCGTAGTGTTCTTATTTTTTTCCACACCTCTTTTAATTTGCTGTTCTCGCATCCTGACCATGGTTGTAGATTCACAGTCATCACTTGGTTCTTGCGAACGACTTACTTCTCGGAAAGCATTCAGAATGTCAGCCTGGTCCATAGCGCGTCCGTCTTCCACAGTAGTCTTACCTGCGAGCTTGTCAGCCCGCTCATTTCCTTGTAAATCCGCATGCCCTGGCGCGAAAATGAAGCTAATCTTTGCCAGCCGAGACCGATCCAGAGACAGCAACCACTCTCTTCGGATCCACCCCATCTCTATTTCTTTGAGCATGCTCATTGAGTCACTAAGGAAACATGCCCTAGTGAATGTCTGTGTCTCGAGCCATGTCGTTGCTTTACTTACTGCCATGACATCCATAGTCAAGCTACTTGTGGTCAAAGAAAATGCACCAGAATCTTCCTTTACAATTCTCCCTCCGGCCTGAGCCATAAAGGCCCATCACCTTCTCACTCGTCGAACGACCGACCCATCTGTGTAAATGACAGCATTACCCTCTAAAGAATTTTCGCAGATCAACACCTGTACTTGCGCCTCCACAGCAGCCGGATTTCCTTGTCTGCATTTTCTGTCTAATTGGATGCAAACTGAAAAGGACGTACAGAAATCTGTTGGTATATGTACCCACTCCACGTCAGGTTCTAAGGCCTCAAATGAAAACACCTGTTGAAGAATGTCTTCGGTTTGACCCTTCCACGACCATCCTCTTTTTAACCTCCTGCCCTTTACCTTCTTAATTTCACTATGCAGTGGAATTTGTGTGTTTGCATTGACTCTGAGGTAGGCACGTGCTTTGCAGATTTGTATTATTCCCCTACTTGTTGGAAAATAAAGACGATAGCGCATCGCCCTGCATGCTGTATCTCTTGTACATCTAAGAATAATACGCATAGCTTCGTTCTGTATCCTTTCTATCTGCTCACGACTGAAAGTCAGGATCGCCATCGCCTATTCAAAAACAGAAATGACAAGACCCTCGTAAAGAAGACATCGATGGCGCTGCTCTCAGTTTGCCGCCGCCATCACCAGTATCGCAGCCAAACCCCGCCAGGCCTTTGTTATCACCTGGTCTATGTGCTCGTTATAAGCAAGGCTTCGATTACAACGTATTCCCAGGTAATTCATTGCCTGCGTACTTCCCAGTCTCTGAACACTGAATTACAGTTGGTGTTGGAGTGTTGACAATACGGTATAAGTAACAATCTGAAATATACGCACGTGTACAGAAATCCCTTTGGCCTATCCAGAGTCAATAAAATGAACAAAATATTAGCAACTTTCAAGCTAATTCTATTCTTTTTGTCAGGCACAAAATCACAAAAGATACGACTTCACTGTTTGCCATTTATTCAACTGCAATCAAGTCATGTGACCAAAACCAACATGTCTTACTGTCCACAGACTTCGAATTCAGCTGTTGTCCCTTTGGACTTCTAGCGTGAAACGTTTGGGCTATCAGATGATTGCTTTCATGCTGCTCGTATTCAGGGACTGGACAGAAGATGAGGTAATCAATGAGAACCTTATGCCACAGTACTAGGTCATAGATTTAACATATTTCTAGGTTTAAGTGGTGACTAGATCACTCATCAAAATCGTAAGGAAAGTACGAATGAAGTTTATGAGGCATTTCAATTGATGACAGGGAAAAGAGAACTTAACTTTATTTGGAAAAATACTAAGCAAGAGAGGCAGAGGAAGACAGAGAAGGATGTATGTGGTAAGCTTAAACAGCTGGGCAAAAACACAAAAAGCAGCATCCTCTTTTCTGTAATGTATCTCCCAGAGGAGTGTGGACCTTCAACTAACTCGTGGAAAACCATTTTATCTGTTGCTATATTTTATCTGTTGCTATATCCTGCAGTTCCGTTCATGTTCTCCCCACATTAAGCCATCCCGTGTGTGTGTGTGTGTGTGGTGTGTGTGTGTGTGTATGTGTGTGTTAGTGTGTGTGTGTGTGTGAACGCGTGTACGTGCGTGCGTGAGTGCGTGCGTGGTGTGTGTGTGTTTTTCCCCTCGCTCTGAACTCAAGCGTAGTCCATACACGTGCTACCACCTCTAGTGTATGAACTGATGTTTGCGTGTGGATTAACTTTCCTTGTTACCAGTGTCCTTCGCCATCAGGCTAACCTACTCCGACTTCTGAGGTAGTCTCTTACATGAATATAACTTTCTCTTGTTTTAGTTCACTCAGCGGTCCATAGAGTTTATCTTCCACTGTCGTCTCTCTAAGCCAGAAGGTTTGCCTGGATATGTTATATTTTGGGCAGTCTTGGAGTATGTGCTCTGCTGCCTGCGACGCCAATCCACGTTTGCACATCGCTGATTCGCCAATCTTGAAGTTTGTATACATATTATGATTAGACTACTAATTCTGAAATCAAATGTGTTCGTCTCTTCCAGGTAAACCTCCTCCAGGCCATGTCCCAAACAGACAAGCTAGAGCTCCTTAGGATCCTACAGTTCATTGAAGACACCCTTCTGACTAACTGGAGTGACTATGATGATTTTCAGGAGCTGCAGGAAAGAATTACTCGTCTCAAAATGATTCTTGAAGAGACACCAGAAAGTAATGGAGACACAGGTAGGACATTGGATGTGATAGGAATGAGAATAACAGCAAAGGTAAGTAAGGAAAGTAAAGGATCACGATTTATGTCATGAGACATTTTAGGTATATGGTGCTAACCCAATGTTTTGATAAACACAGCGCCAGTCATTATGGGCAATAATGTCAATTTCAGCTGGCATTTCCTGGTATCCATTTTCGGCTGGCTGAACCAGGGAGCCCAGGTAAATTAAAATAATAGAATAAAAAAGAATCTACCTCAATGGGGATTTAAATGCAACACTACCTGGTCGGAAGCATGCTAGCCACACCCCTACCACGGCTGCCAGTCAGATCAGGAGCACAGCTATAATCCCACAACAAATGCTACCATGAAGGTTAACATGTAAAGCCTCCAAAAACAAACTACACTCACGAACCGAATGACGGGAGTCTGACAACTAACCTATGACCTTCTGAGCTCATGGCAAACGGCGTGACCAAAGTGTGTCAGCGGGCAAGATTGAGGGTCACGTTCTGCACAGGTTCTGCTACGTGATGCTGTGTGTTTTGACGTCTCTGTGCACTATTTTAATTTCTTCTAGGACAGTGGTTCTCAACCGGTGGGGAATCCCCCCGGAGGGGGAATTTTATGGTTTCCAGGGGGTGGGGAGGCGTTAATACAAGAACGGATTACTTGATATTGTTTTTCCCTCCATACTTTACGGTTCTGCACTACTCGCCCTTCTGAACCTCGTTTTATAATGTAACTAGACCCGCAAATCACGTTTTATGGAGGCGTATAGTCTTGTTCTAGTATGTGTTGTTAAATTTAGGGGTGGGGTGGGAGGGGGATTTAAAGGAGGAAATATGAAAGGGGGGATGGCATTCTGAACATATGGTGAAGGGGTGCATAGGCCAAAAAAGTTTGAGAACCACTGTTCTAGGATGTTTGTAGCTTGTTTATTGTTTGTTTGGTGTAGAATCTGTGTTTGTTTGTTGTAAAACCTGTGTTTGTAGTAAAAATTGTTTTCTTTTGTAAAATCTGTGTTTGTTGTAAACCATGTGTTAGTTTGTTGTAAAACCCGTGTTTATTTGTTGTAAAATATGCTTGTTGTAAAATCTGTATTTGTTGTAAAAACTGTGTTTACTTGTTGTCAAACATATATGTTTGTTGTATAAGCTGCGTTTGTTGTGAAACCTGTGTTTGTTGCAAAAGCTGTGTTTATTGTAAAACATGTGTTTGTTGTAAAACCTTTGTTTCTTTGTTGTAAAACCTGTGGTTGAATTCTGTAAAACGTGTTAGTTTGTTGTAAAACCTGTGTTTGTTTGTTGTAAAACATGTGTTTGTTGTAAAATATGTGGTTATTGTAAAACCCTGTGTTTGTTTGTTGTAAAACACGTGTTTGTTGTAAAACACGTGTTTGTTTGTTGTAAAACCTGTGTTTGTTTGTTGTAACACCTGTGTTTGTTTGTTGGAAAAACCTGTGTTTGTTTGTTGTGACACCGGTGTTTGTTTGTTGTAGATCCTGTGTTTGTTTGTTGTAGATCCTGTGTTTGTTTGTTGTAAATCATGTATTTGTTTGTTGTAAATACTATGTATGTTTGTTGTAATTGCTGTGTTTGTTTGTTGTAAATCATGTGTTTGTTTGTTGACCTTACCAAGGCTTTTGATACAGTCAGCAGAGAAGGACTGTGGAAGATTATGGCAAAATATGGCTGTCCACGAAAGTTTGTCCAAATAGTGCGGCTATTTCATGATGGCATGCAGGCAAGAGTACAAGAAAATGGTGAACTGTCTGAACCCTTTCCTGTCACCAATGGAGTGAAGCAAGGATGTGTCCTGGCACCAACACTGTTCAGCCTCATGTTTTCTGCCATGTTGATGAATGCCTTCGAGAACGACGACATTGGAATAGACATCAACTACCGTATGGATGGAAAGTTATTCAATCTCAGAAGGCTGAAAGCTAAAACCAAAATTAACAGCGACACCGTCAGAGAGCTCCTTTTTGCTGATGATTGCACTCTATACGCCAACTCAGAGGCGGACATACAACATAATGTTTCAGCTTTCTCTCATGCCTGTGCCAACTTTGGGCTCAATATCAACTTGGAGAAGACTGTAGTTATGTACCAGCCAGCTCCAGGGAATAATCACACTGTGCAGAATATCAAAGTGAATGATCATAGACTAAGTGTTGTGGACAAATTCACCTATCTTGGCAGCACTGTGTCACAAGCTGTCACAATTGATGACGAAGTGAATGCAAGAATCTCCAAGGCCAGTGCGGCCTTTGGCAGACTGTACAAGAATGTATGGGACAGAACCGGAATAAGCCTGCAAACAAAGCTAAAAGTCTACAAAGCAGTTGTATTATGCTATATGCTTGTGAAACCTGGACTGTTTATCAGCGACACGCTAGGAAATTAAACCACTTCCACACAGTCTGCCTAAGGAAGCTACTGAAGATTAAATGGCAAGACAAGATTCCAGACACTGAAGTCCTAGAAAGAGCGTCCATGCAAAGTATCCACACTCTACTGATGAAGAATCAGATTCGCTGGGCTGGTCACTTGACTCGCATGCCAGATCACAGGCTCCCTAAACGAATTTTTTACAGCGAACTGCGTTGTGGTAAACGCTCCCAAGGTGGCCAGAGGAAACGCTTTAAATACACTCTGAAAATTTCACTGAATGCTTTTGGAATTCATCATGACACCTGGGAGGCTGCAGCCAGAGACAGAAATTCGTGGCGTGCATCATTACGCAAAGGTGCAGTCATATGTGAGGCAACCAGGACTGCAAGAGCTGTGAAGAAAAGGCAGGACAGAAAAACCACTGCAGGAGATCCTCCTCCAGAGACGTCAAGCATTCTTTGCCCACATTGTCAAAGAACATTTCGAGCCAAAATAGGCCTTATCAGCCATCTTAGAACCCACGGCTCCATACCTTCAACCCCACTGGGTGAAATGAATGGTCATCATCATTCTTGATGGACAAACAACAGTTTGTTTGTTGTAAATCCTATGTTTGTTTGTTGTAAAAACCTGTGTTTGTTTGCTGTAAAAGCGGTGTTTTTTTGGTTGTTGTAAATCCTGTTTGTTTATTTCTTGTAAATCCTATGGTTGTTTGTTGTAAATACTATGTATGTTTGTTGTAATTGCTGTGTTTGTTTGTCGTAAATCATGTGTTTGTTTGTTGTAAATCCTATGTTTGTTTGTTGTAAAAACCTGTGTTTGTTTGTTGTAAAAGCGGTGTTTTTTTGTGGTAAATTCTGTGTTTGTTTGTTGTAAATCCTGTGTTTATTTCTTGTAAATCCTGTGTTTGTTTGTTGTAAATCCTGTGTTTTTTTTCCTTCTAAATTCTATGTTTGTTTGTTGTAAATCCTATTTTTGTTTGTTGTAAATCCTGTGTTTGTTTGTTGTAAAACCTGTGTCTGTATATTTCTCAGTTGGCGGGAAGAGTGAGAACAACAATCTGTCTGATACTGTGGTGGTGCAAGTGAAGACACTGGAGAACTTGCTGAACAAGTACAAGGTACATCCCGTCTCTGTACTGTCTATGTTTATCATTTTCTTTTAACCATCTCGTTTCTGTACAGTCTACGTTTATAACCTTCTTTTAGTCATCTCGTGCCTGTGCTTTCTACGTTTATAACTTCTGTTAACCATCCCGTTTCTGTACATTCTACTTTCTTTTAACCATCTTGTCTGTGTACATTCTACGTTTATAACTTCTGTTAACTATCTCGTTTCTGTACACTTTACGTTTATAACTTTCTTTTAACCATCTCGTTTCTGTACATTCTACATTTATAACCTTCTTTTAACCATATCGTTTCCGTACATTCTACATTTATAACCTTCATTTAACCATATCGTTTCTGTACATTGTACATTTATAACCTTCTTTTAACCATCAGGGGGATGGGATGTGTGGTGGGTGAGAGGTGTGTGTGGGTGGGGAGATGTGTAGGTGTAGAGATGTGGTGGATGGGTGGGGGACGTATTGTATGTGTGTGTGGTTGGGTGGGGGAGTTGGAGTGAATGGGGGACGTGTGGGTGGGTGGTGGATGTGTCTCATAACATAGTAATATGCATTGTTTATGTTTACAAAATTCATGTGACAATGTTTTTTCCTATGCACTGTTGATGAAAGAAAGATGAGTGATTGGAAGGGCCGAATGTAAGACGGGCCTGCTTTCCCAATTTGTTACCCTTTGAAAATAAAGTCTGTTCGTTCGTTCGTTCGTTCATCTCGTTTCTGTACAGTCTACGTTTATAACCTTCTTTTAGTCATCTCGTGCCTGTGCTTTCTACGTTTATAACTTCTGTTAACCATCCCGTTTCTGTACATTCTACTTTCTTTTAACCATCTCGTCTGTGTACATTCTACGTTTATAACTTCTGTTAACTATCTCGTTTCCGTACACTTTACGTTTATAACTTTCTTTTAACCATCTAATTTCTGTACATTCTACATTTATAACCTTCTTTTAATCATATCGTTTTTGTACATTTTACGTGTATAAACTTCTTTTAACCATCTCGTTTCTGTACATTCTACAATTTTAACCTTTTGTTAACCATCTCGTTTCTGTTCATTCTACATGTATAACCTTCTGTCAGCCATCCCGTTTATATACAGTCTACGTTTATAACATTCTGTTAACCATCTCGTTTTTCCTGTCCCGACATTAGTAAACATTCTTTGACCATATCATGTATTTCCACATTCCACACCAGTCACCACATGTTAATCATATTGTTATTCTACAATATTTCACATTAGTAACCACTCTTTGATTATATTTTGTTTCTGTCACAGTAACCATCTATTGAAATTATTTTTCTGTCACATTCTACACCAGTAACAATCCGCTGACAATATAATTCTGTCACATTTTACATCAGTGTTGATAAATCGCCTTCTAAAATCTTTGTCTACATTGCTACTTAACCAGGTGGTTGATTCTGCCTCTTGTAGTGAGGTTTCATCAAGGGATATCATGTAATTATCATTATCTTAATTTATTCTCATTAACTCAATCTTTTCCATATGAATTTTAAGACCTAACTGTTGTGACCTCCTGAAGAATGTATTTAGTTTCTCTTGCATTGGATTTCATTTGTGGGACATGGGGGAAATATGTTCAGTTAGGTCAAGACCATCAAGCTGCTCCATCATAGGCGTCCATTAAATTAAATTTCTAATGGCATTATTGTCTATGGTCAGCACATTAGAAACTATCTTTATATCTTCATGTTGTACATTAGCAACCAACTGTTCATCACCTACTTCATAAACAAGGAGATGAGTTACTAAAACATATAGTTACAAAGTATAGATTCCTTGTCCCCACCTTATGGTGTATTGGGTTTAAGGTACTGGTCCCATAGTTTATAGACCAGTGTTTCCCAACGTGGGGCCCACGCCCACAATTCGATTGTTAAGGGGGGCAATTCGAAAATGGAAGAAATCGGCTGGATATAACAAAACGGGCAGACTTGAGACAAGTTAACTAAATTGGAACCTGACATAAAATCTCTTTGCAGCAAGCATCAAGCGCAAGGATCTCACTAAATTTAAATAATAAATAATTACTAATAATTAAAATAATATAGAAAAATCTTTCATAAACATTATTTTGTACTTGAATTTCAGTTCTCCATTATATGTTTTGAAAATTTACTTACTGTGTTTGCTCAATAATTTCCCAGTGATTACTTCCTAAAACCTATCATTCAAGTTTCTTTAGTGAACATTTCAATTTTTAAATATTAAAAATAATGTATATGTTAGGTGGGGGGGGGGGGGGGGGGGGCATAAGAATTTTAGAAAGACTTAGGTTGGGCATTGCACAAAAAAGGTTGGGAAACACTGTTATAGACCAACCAGTACTTAAAAAGGGGGGGGGGGGAGGGGGTGATCAATATCGCGATGGTCGCCTTTACTTTACAGGACATGTTCTGGTATCCATTTTATGCCGGCATTTGATGGGGGACTAGAAAATATGATCAGTGGACGGACAGGCTAGTGTGCTAGTCACTGCACTGCTGAGAGTCCTTCTTTAATTGTGCTGCCTCAAAATACCAAACATATATGATTGTCTGCAGGAAAAGTCAGTTAGCAAGTTATGAAATGATACAGGGAAGCTGAAAATGGTGGTTGGTAGGTAGTTTCTAAAGGTGTCATTCTGTGGCAGTATCATGCACCTACGAAGCTGCAGTAGTGCAGTGGGTAGCATGCTTTCCTGCCAGGCCTGCGGTCATGTGTTCAAATCTTCATCAAGGCGGGGACTGTTTGTTTTTGTTACCTAGATTCACAAGTCGGCCGGCCTGAAATGGATACCAGGAAATTTTCAGGAAAGTGTGAAATTGGTGATGCCACCAATCTAGAGCCAGCTGATCTAAAGTCATAAAGAGCGAGCACCATATACCCTATGCACCTCACACATCAGAGAAATACAAAATGAAATAGGTGGACCTGTCATTGGAACATCTCTCTAGAAATGCACATACAGTAGAAAGCACACTGAACAGGAATGTTATTGTATGTTAATCACGGGGATATCACTACAAGTGTGAAACAATGCGAACTGCAATGCATTGTAGAAACATCCTTCTGCACCTTCAGACAACAAATGCCAGATTTCGTCATCAACAGAACAGTTTATGCTTACGTTGTCACGGGATTGTCAAGTAGCACTGTTGGGCTATTTCCAACAGAAAGGTAAGAATGCGACTGCTGCATCACGCTGTGAAGTTATTCCGATGCAATTAAAAGAAAATTCCCAGGTATACCGAGGAGAAGTATGCTTCATTGTAATAATGCCAAATCACAACTAATCCACACATAAAATTGAACAACAGAGGTTACAAATTCTTCAGTACTTACTTTAATGTCCCGACTTAGCTCTAACTTATTTATATCTGTATGGTCCTTTGAAAGCTCTTTGTTGGTTAAAACTTGTTGGTTAAAATGTTGCAGATAATGTCGTTATTGAATGTGATGTGCAAATGTGACTGAGACAGTTGAGCAAGTTTCTACAAAGTGCAGATTCTGAAGCTCTGATACTACGATGGGATTTGGCTGTTCGTGGTATGGGTGCCGGTCGTTCAGAAAGCAATGGCATACTACTGAACGTAAAACTTGCCCATAAATCACGATCAGCCAAAAAACAAAATGATTGGATAAGTGTAACAATATTGATAGAGATTGCATTGAGAAATAAAGGGAGAATGTAAGTGCAATACTAAATTATATTCATGTTTGTATTTTATTAATCTTATTGTTTATAAATATCCAGCGGTGACTTACTGACTGACAGCTTCTTGTATACTGGTCTTTTAAGGATTTCTGGGCTTTCTGGGAGACTTTCAAGTGTATAGCTGAGATGTTGCGACAGCCAAAGTTCATGCTTGTCTGTGACAAGTGGGATCAGCTTAGATTTGTCACATCTGCCCATTTTGTAAAGTAAGTGAAGCAATTTAGTCATTGTAACAGATTAGGCCATTTGTTCTACATATTACGTACTTAAAATTATTTGAAATGAGTACTGGCTTCTTTTTTTTTTCAAAGACAGAAATTCAGAAGCAAGAAATTGATATATTGTGAATAAACCTGAAATAATATGACAAACGGGAACATAATGAATATTATAATATATTACTATAATGTGTAAACTTCTTATTACTTATTAGATGCCTATAAGTTATTTGTGTAACATATGGTTAAAAGAGTACGTCTCCTGTGACACTCATTTTTTCAACTTTGTCTTTTAATTGTACCAATTTGCTAATTGGTCACATCCATATTATTTCAGCTGCTTTATCCTTCACTTCGGTTGATCTTGATGTTCTTTATTATTTCCTTTCTTTTTCTTCGATGGTGAGATTAAATCCATGTCATATATTACAGATATTTCCTGAATTTCTCAGATTCATGTGTCCTATTTTATTTCTTTTTTCTTGTTTTTTTTTGTTTGACTAGTTTTAAGAGGTCGTGTTTCAGCTTTTCAATTGCCATTTGTATTTCTGTTGTTATAAGTATACCAGTTAATAACATAACTACCTCTGAAATTGAAGTGGGTGGCGAGGGGTACTGATAATAGGGAATACTAATCTTCTAGTAGAACATTTATGGATACATTTAAATTAAAAGCGAGCGAATGAAAAAAAGAACATAACTAGACAGTCATTCATCTAGAAACCACAGAATAAGAGAAATGTAGAGAAACCAAGAAAAAGCACTTTAAGCGAATTACAAATAAAGAAGTATAATGTAGGCATTCTAGACATAACATGTAATAAGAACTAGGTATTCATAAGAAGCACTTATTAAACCAACTGGAAAGAAAATAATTCAGGCCCCCAGAAAGATAATGCATATTACCAACTTGCCTGAAGTGAACAAGTAGCAATCTTCAGACTTCTCACAGGACACAGCTGTCTGTAATACCAATTGTTCAGTAAACTAAAGATAGGAACTAATGCTGAATGTAAATGGATTTGGTGAAATAACAGCCAAATATTTGCTGCAAGTGTGTCCAACCCAACACATGATGGACATACAACAATGTGCTGGCCTACACCTGTTAGATTTGAAGACAAACTCTATGGGGATGTCAGCAGTTTCACGTTTTAATTAAAATATTCAGGTTGACGTCTGAAGGTGTACGAAGAAGAAGAAGAAGAAGAAGAAGAAGAAGAAGAAGAAGAAGAAGAAGAAGAAGTAGAAGAAGAAGAAGAAGAAGAAAGAAGAAGATATAAGCACAATTTATTTAAAAAGATAGCGATGAAAAGAACAGCATTGTATGAGCTTGTCTATGCTCCACTGGATTGCGAAAACGAAGAAGAATATGATGATGGTGGTGATGATGATGGTAATGATGATGATGATGATGATGGTGATGATGATGATGATGATGATGGTGATGATGATGGTGGTGGTGATGATAATAATGATCTGGCAGGCATTATTTTCACTTTTTGCTTGCCTGTGGTTCTAATTCTCTTACAATTGCAGATTTAGATGCAGCCGTATCCTTGGACTGACCATTATCTAATGTTTCCCTGTTTTCACTTGCAGGTTCTGGGACACCCAGCTGGACCTAGAAACTAATGACGTCACAAAACAGAAGGGGTCCCTGGTCATATACGATAGACCTAAAGAAGAAATGGTCTGCAGCGAAGTGACCATTGAAGAAGAGAAGGAGGAGACAACTACTGATACTGTAAATCACTCATTAATTAATATCTGTTGTGTTATTCTAACCGGCGCTGTTGCAAAGAAGTTACGAACGCAGTTCGTAATCCCGCATAATGAGTCCGAAACATAACTATGGCCGATTTGGAAGCAGACCGTCTTGCGCTGATTTTCATACAGTGTTATGAGTGCCAGTCGTTAAAGCGAGTGTCAGAAAGCAATGACAAACTACTGAACGTAAACTTGCCAAGAAATCACAAACAGCCAAAAAATGCTGGGGTCGACTGTGACGTCATGTGAAGGATAAGCAACGAGAGAGAGAGAGAGAGAGAGAGAGAGAGAGAGAGAGAGAGAGAGAGAGAGAGAGAGAGAGAGAGAGAGAGAGAGAGAGTTATTTTACCCTATATCACCCATACTGAAACATTCAAACATACCAATATCAGCAAAACGACAGATAATAAACAGCAAATTCACACCAACCCTATGCTACTGTCCTGTGTTAAAATCCCGAGAGAAGGCTGGACTCAACAAGCACATCTTTAAACTTATTATCTGTTGGGATTATTGACTGATTTTGGTCTACACTCCTCTCTTCTGTCTTCCCTTCCATATATCTATTTCTTTCTCTCTCTCTATTATTCCCTCAACACATACTCCGACAACAGTTCCTTTCAACGATAAGATAAAAGATTTATTAATAAAAACTATGTCTGGTGTATGTATGGATCTTGTTTATGTAGTTTGTATGTTCTTCTAGTGTGGCTGCCAGATAAGATGTTGATAGATAGTCTCCGTGGTTTTTCTCGTCTCTTCTCTCAGCTAGAGTACAGGACATGACATAGATACAGAACGGTCTCACCCTGACAGCTCCGTCTGCTTGAGTCGGTAGATATATCCGTTTTTTGTAATGAAAAAAATGTTCACCACTGTATGAATGTATTTAATCCGATCACCATATGCTGTCAGCGTAAACTGAATTGTCTGTATTATCTTATAGCGTTCTTAATTCCCTCCTGGAAAACACATCTAGTTTCTATTGTTCTCTATTTTTGTCCTGTAAAAGTTCTACACTTAATTGATATAGGCACTTTGTATGCACCTTGCAACTCTACGATACTGAGTAATTTGAGTCTTTTTTCTTTAGTTTGGATGATCTCTATTTTCCATTCTCTGTCCTCCTGACTTATTAAGATGCCACTTCTTTTCCTTCCTTTCTTATGCACAAGTGTCGTGCTTTATTTCTTTAAAGTGCTTTCTTGTGGATTATCAACACTGGGTGATCTTGACCACAGCCATCTGTGTAATCTCTTAGTTGATAAGTCCCGCACTGGTAAGGAAACCTGTGTGATATACATTTAATAATGAGATCTGTGTCTGCGTCCTCTTCCCTCCTATGTGAGTGTCTTTTCCTCCAGCCGAAATGAAAAGGCTTCCGAAAAAACCCACTCTGACATAGGATAGAAGATTCACCTAATCGTCTATACTATTCCTACTAATAGAAAGTAATGTTAAATGCACTTCACGCACATCTATATTCATATCCTAAACTATATCTAATATCTTTATACCTTATTTAGGCATCTATGTTCCTGGAATCGAAATAACACTTAGCGAATAACACACTATTATCCCCTCTTTCCATCATTAGGGACGTGTATTTCTATTCCCACTCAAGAACATATCTCCTTCAGGTCAGTTTGGAACACACACTAACTTTACACAAAGAATTGACCCTCTTTATATCGGTCATTTCTGCCGCATAGTCCTTGACATTGCTGGACCCATCGCATCCAGACTGCATTATCATTGTTTAGTATAAAATTCCAGATCTGAAACTCTTCCATTATTCATACATTCAGACCGCAATATGCTATCCGATAATGCTGTCTGCCTTAGTCGCAAAACCAATTTTTCCACGCGACAGTTTTACCTGCGCGGTTAGCCTCCTTCTGGGTCTTGACCTAGAAACTCATGCGCCTGGTCACTCCTTTGTTAACCCTTCTCCTACCTGGGTAGTCGAGGTATGCAGTCGTCCATCTGGGAATCGTTAACTCTTCAGTATTTCACTACAGCTACCAATCTCACACTTGGACATTATCCAAATCACACTTTGATAAAATCAACACCTGTGAGATGAGATGCCCGAGGAGAGCTGCCAACTTAACAATCCGAGACCGAATAAGAAATGTTATTATGAGACAGACAGTGGGATCAACACCTTGTGCCACATTTATTGAATGATAGAAGATCAAATGGTTTGGTCATCTCTTTGGAATTCAACACCATGAACTACCAGCACTGGCCTTACATCAAAGATCATCTGCGACGAGGGCAAGAGGACGCCCAAGAAGAAAATGGATTGACGACGATTGATTTCTCATTCAGAAAGCCATGGCAAACTATTGGACGTAAAATTGACATTGTACATTCACACGGAATGACACTATCCAGTGCCACCCATCGGGCGCTGGAACGCCATTTATTCCTCCCCACGGCGCTTAAAGGCAAAAGTGGAAGATGATGATGATGGTGATGATGATGATGAAGGGGAAATTAGGAAGCGCTTAGAAGCAACGGAGATGTGGTTCCTGAGACGAATGTTGTGAATACCTAGAACTGCCAGAGTAACATACAACAATTATCTGGAAGAGACTGATGAAACTACAACTTTATATACAACAATAAGAATTAGACACTCGGCTTTCTTTGGTCATATGATGAGAAGAGAGGCATTGGAGAAAATCCTGACAACTGAAAAGATCATTAGGAAAAGAGGCGGAGGAAAACAAAGAGAAGTGATGCTGGATGGACGGCGACTGTGGCATAGAGGAATATCGTCAGCGAAGTTGATCCAGAATGTTATGGACCAAGATCAATGGAGGGACATGAACGCCTACGCCAGTTGACAGGGGACATGATGATGTTGGGTATGTTGGGATGTCTTGTAATTTTGCTGATTTTTAAAAAATTGTCTTTAATGGTTGAAATGGAGCCAATGAGAGGTCAGGCAGGGACTGCAACCCCTGTTTTACACAGTGATAAATTGTCTCCTGCATATATGTCTTTGAGATGCCTTTCATCATCTTTTTATTCTTGCATTCTGTCTCACACTATAGGTCCACCCCTATAGTGTGATGGTGCAGGTGGAATCGCTTACTGAAGCTTTGAAGTGGGTAATAGGTAATAGGTAATAGGTGCTCGAGTCACCAAGGAAATCATGGTGTTTGATAAAGTTCAGACTGGAAGGTTGTGCCGAGAGTGGCGACCAAGCAGAGATAACTCTTTCCTACTGGGACTTAATGGATACATGCTGGAAGAGTCTCTGCGGCGAAGTGATTATGCCACCTGCCTCGTTCTCTGGAGGGTTGGGTTCGACTCCAGGCCACGTCATTCAGTTCACGAGAGAAATTTTAATCTAATTCTTATCATTCTTTAGAAACATCAGACCTTAATGTCACCCAGTACATCATATTTTTATAATTTTGCTTATTTATTTTTCTTTTGTAAAGATATCTCTGTTTTATTTTACGTTGCCTGAAAGTAATTTTGCTAGTTACTACTTAAAGTGTCTTGTAAAAAGAGGTATAGATTTCTTGTACCCTACAAATTAGATGAGGAAGAATGCCAATTTAAGAGCTAGACAGAGAAATCAAGAGTAATACAATGACTTGGGAAAATGGGAGATCATTCTTTTTTAAAAAAATCTTTTATCTGTAAATAAAATTACAGGCACTTGATTATCTAAGACATTTCAGATTCTTTTATTGAAGAAGTCGTGTCTTTTCAATACAGGTAACTTCAACCCTGGAAGAGGAAAGGCATACATTTATAATAACTGGAGTTGTTGATCCTCGGGATAACAGGTCCCAGCTGTCTCTACAACAAGCTATTATGTTGGGAATTGTGGACAAGGACCAAAAAAATTACATCAATCCTATATCTGGTCAAGTAAGTTAACTTTGTGTGTCATAGTGGTCCATAAGGGAAGCAAAGAATTGTTTGTAGCACTATAACTTTTCATGAATATCGTAAGAGGTGACTGAGCAGGGTCTGTAAAAAAAATTAGCTGCCAAATCCCAGCAATCATGAACACGTCTACAAAGGGCTTTGAGTGAGTTGGTTGAGGGAGATGAAAGGCAGAAGAAGAAGAAGAAGAAGAAGAAGAAGAAGAAGAAGAAGAAGAAGAAGAAGAAGAAGAAGAAGAAGAAGAAGAAGAAGCAGCAGCAGCAACGGCAACAGAAGAAGAAGAAGAAGAAGAAGAAGAAGGAGAAGAAGAGGAAGAAGAAGAAGAAGAAGAAGAAGAAGAAGAAGAAGAAGAAGAAGAAGAAGAAGAAGAAGAAGAAAGAAGATACTGCAGATTATGATCGTACTTTAGATTATAATGACACAGCAGATGCTGATGCTGATGATGATGGTGATGGTGATGATGATGATAAAGAAGAAAGATAACAAGACGTTATTTGTAATTTGAGGTAATACAAGTGTAAGTAAAAGGAGAGGACCCTTTTACATATCTGAGACATATAGAGTACATGGTGCAGCCTGTGATAAACAGAAGGCCCATTATATGGAAGTGACGCTAAGCAGCCATGTGCAGTACAGGATGATTGCTTGGGTGAGTCCATACCAGAGCCCTATGTGCTGGCTCGGCAATTATGGTAGCCTCTTTGGATTAGCTTTCTCTATTACCAGTGTCCCTCGCCATCAGGTGAACCCACTCAGACTTCAGAAGTACTTTTAATTTACGTCCCCAAGTCAAAGACAATAGGTCAGCATGTTAGTCCAACTTTCCGGTGTAGGGGCTGAACCCCTTACCTTGGCATCAGCACACGGGATGTTTAAAAACATGCGTTCTTATCTATTCGGCCGTGCTGACCTACATGCACACATATAAGACATGAGATAAACAAATGTTATTTGGTCTTGTAATGAGAAGTCAGTCCGGCTCTGTGACGAAGGTCTTACGAGCGCAATTGGTAACCCTGTATACCGCGTTCGAAACACAGCTACGGACGATTTGGCAGCAGGGCCTTGCGTTGGTTTTCATTAAATGGTATGTGTGGCGTTCATTCAGAAAGCAATGACAAACTACTGAACGTAAACTTGCCGAGAAATCGCAAATAGCCCAAAAAACGTCCTGAAAAAGATATTACAACTAACCTTTTTAATGAGAAACGAGGCCTTGTAAAGTAACACCATGAGTGGAAAGATTACAGGTAGAAGATACAGGGGCAGATCAAGAGAAATGATCCTGGACAGAATGAGAAGGTGACATGGAGGTATATCATCAAAAGAAGTGATCCAGAACACCAAGGACGGAGATCTGTGGAGATGCAAGAACGACCACACCAATTGGCAGAGTGCTGCCAATGATGATGATGAATTCCTGACAATTCATCGAAATTTCAGTCTTTTTAAAAAAAATTTTTTAGAATCTATTGTTTAAGTTATATTCCATGAAAAAGTGTTATTAATATATTCCATGAACGCGTATTACTAATACACATGTATTATATGAAAGTGTATTATTAATTCTGATTAGAGAAATTAGACGTAGACAGTCACAGTTTTTGGACACGTTATGAGAAGAACTAAACTGGAGAACTTGGTGACAACTTGCAAGATTGAGGGGAAAAGAACAAGGGGAAGGTAGAGGTAAATACCTGGATGACTTGACCATGTGGTATGGTCGAGGCAAGAACACAGAGATGATCCATGACTCATGTGATCGTGTGAGATGGCGAAAAAAAAAACTACCTATGCTGATCGGCATGGCACATAATGATGGTGATTCTTTGAAAGTGTACAACTAATATATTCCACAAATGTGTATGACTAATATATTCCATGAATGTGTATCACTAACATATCCCATGTCAATGCATTCGTCATTGAATGTCAACATTCATGTTTCTCATGGGCTCCAGTCAATAACTATGGTTGATGCGATGAATGAAGGACGGGTCATCATGGAGTTTGTCAGCAAGAGAAAGATTAGGGAGGAGAAGAACTCATATGGCCTCATCACCATTAAAATCACCAAGGTATGGCGATCATTATCAATCTTGGGTCAAATATTGTCTTCTGTTTTCTGGTTTATTCAAGCACAGGGAATAGGTACACTGGTTGTGACCAAAAAAAGGGGGGATGGGGAATCAACTATGGGAGAAGAGAGAGAGAGAGAGAGAGAGAGAGAGAGAGAGAGAGAGAGAGAGAGAGAGAGAGAGAGAGAGAGAGAGAGAGACGCACGCACACACATACGCACATACGCATGCACTCACACGGAGGAGGGGGGAATATAATACTTGTATTCACCTATGTACAGGGTGTATTTTTAATGAATGTGCAGTGTTTGAAAATATTGCCGGTCCAAGTTTTGTATGTACTTATTATGTTGCATGAACTTTACAGACGGTCGTTCAGAAAGCAATGGCAAACTATTGAACGTAAATCTTGCGAAGACATTAATAGCAGCTGAAAAATGCTGGTGTTGACTGCAATATCCTGTAAAGGATATGTGAAGAAAAAAAAAAGACACAGAATAGAAGGATTAACATGGCATGACATAATGACTAATGTGAAGCTTAGGGAGAAAACCAGACAGATTTCAGTGGAGCAAGATTTGACTGCCGAATCTCGCGCAGCTGTGTTTCGTACGAGAGTATACGGGATTACGAACAATGTTCTCAACTCCTTCACCAGGAAGACCGGCCTTCTACGTCTACGCCAGTTAATAAATGTTAGTTATCTATCAGTCATTGATTTAGTCATATTGGATAGGACACATATTGAGAAAACCTGCTAACAACAACAATATAGCTACAAAGCTCTTCCATAGAAACTAATTATGCAAAAAATACAGGAGACCGGAAAACACTCCGAAAAAAGAATTAAAGAGAAGAGATGAATAATAAGGGGAGAACTTGAAATGAGGTGCTGGAGAACACAAAAGATGTGATAGACTGGAGTGAGTTGGTTGTTGACCTTTGCTCCAATATAAGATACACGACAGAAGGAGAAGTCTAATCAGCTTCATCTAAACACACTCGGGGGTTGACAGCTGACAGCATTGACCTCTTCAGCAACAATTCACAAACACCAACTGTGCAGGTTGTTGTTGTTTTTTTAAGACCGTACATGCTTATTGAGAAAAGAGGCATTGGAGAACATTGAGACAATTGAAAAGATCGAGAGGAAGAGAAGCAGAGGCATACCAAGAGAAATTATGCTGGATGGATTGAGACGGTGGCATGGAGGAATATCATCAGCAGAGTTGATCCAGAAAACCAAAGACCGAGATCTGTGGAGAGTCATGAACGCCTACGCCAGCTGGCATGGCATGTGATGTTAATGGCATTCTTGTTAGCTTGATAGTTTGGTCACATTCTACGACAGTGATACATCAGGCTGGGAACGCTTCTTTGGCTACTGTAGAGTGAGATTGAGCACGTATGGGGATGTCCCGAGTGCACTGATGTAGATTCTTGCACTCATACCCATTCTAAGACACACGTAAATACTGAGGAAAGAACTAGCAAAGTACTGGACAATAGGGGGCACCACAGACCAAAGGCAACATTTATAAACAGACGTGCACAGATGTATCAGTACAAGCTTTCATGAAGTTGAAGAGAGCAGGACAAGACAGACACTGCACTAACAATACATCTGAAAGACACGCAATCTACAATAGAAGAAAGAAAAAATATCCGAGATGAAACTCAGTAATACTACTGTTGGTAACGTAGTGGTAAAACTATGGCTACATTAGAATCAGCAGACCCCGCCAACAGCAACCCGACTACGATCACAGCAGAACTAGTTTATGATTCAACAACATAGAAGACAACGCCAGCCAAACCTACCCTTGAAAAAGCAGCAACAGGGAAAGACAGCAAAACAGGCCCCAATAAGAAGAAACTCAGAATGGTGCTACACATATGAATCAAGGAGAACAATTCTCAATCAACAGTAACTTCCCTGTGGAAGTCAGGCTGCAGCAAACTACCACAGGACAGGCAAATATGTCAGCACTATCCCTAATTTCAATCATTATTCCGACAGACAGACAGAAAAACCAATGAACAAGTCTTTCAAGAAACAAATGAAGATCGTAAACTGATTAGAGTCATTAGACGTAGACAGTCAAAAAATTTTTTGGGCATGTAATGAGAAGAAATGACCTGGAGAACTTGGTGACAACTGGCAAGATCGAAGGGACGAGACCAAGGGGAAGACCGAGAGGTAAATACCTGGATGGCTTGGTCACGTGGCATGGTCAAAACAGGAACACAAAGCTGATCCACCACTCTGGTGATTGAGTGGGATGGCAGAACATGACCGCCCACGCTTATCGGCATGGCACATGATGGATGGATGAATTGATGGATAGATGGATGGATGGATGGATGGAAGAAAGTGCTGGGAAAGAGAAGCATCTCCTATCTCCGAAAAATACATGTCGGCGTTGTTATCACCCGGAACGAAACATACAACACACACAATGGTCACCGACATCAAGGACTGCAAAAGTTAGCTTCAGTTGCCACATGACTCAAGAAGTCAAGACTTCTCGGCCCAAAGATACCAAAGAATAGCTGCAAAGAGAAAACGCCACCCTCAAAATTACAGAAGCTGAAAGAATGTCGGCAAAACAACAGAACCTCCAACAGATGCAGTTGTCAGGGCAGAGGTGCAAGGCATGCCAGCCACCGTAAAATGGGACCAGAGACAAGAATCACGTGACCACTTCATCCGTACAGTAGTGTTCCGGGTGCCATAAGTTATATTCTTCCAGCTTCACCTTGGATTCTCCCTTGATTCTCTGCCCTGGACGTTCATAAAGTTGCTAAAGGCAAATGTAATCTAATGGTGCGTATCACTATAAGAGTGCAGATGAAAGACACTCACAGTCTGATTATGTGGAGTGACAAGTTGACAAGTTCCCTTTCTGAATACTTTCTTTGAAGAAAAAAATTTCGAAAAAAAATCTGAAAATTATCTGATGCACATGTTGTTACCAATATGGTTCGATGTACCGGTCAGAAACAAAGCCTCACACTACAGGGAGTTGAACAGCAAACACGCTATCACCTATACCATCACAGGCCTAGACGGCTACTTTGCCCTAAATGAACAAAACATGCATGAACGAACATTTAAACAGAAAGACATTACACGTCCTAATATATATTGACCAGCCTGATTGATTACTTCTATAGGAATCCAAGCCTTTCACTATTACTGGCGTCATTGACCCGGTGACAGAAGAGACGCTGTCGGTAACCCAGGCAACAACCGACAACATCCTGGATACCAACAGCTCGACTTACAGGTTAGAGTTTGTAGATAATAGACTTTTAAAGTTGACTTCTGAGGTTAAATAAATAATATCTCTTTCTTCAAATAGGTATCGCTACCATATTTCTACGAATGCTGGTGTTGCCAGGAGAATCTAACAAGGACTGGGAATTATAGGATTTCTGCCCAAGCAGACGCCACGCGGTGTACAGACAAATATTCATATTGTTATTTTGCTTCCAGTAGACATCACTTGCCGTCTCCCTGGTCAAGGAGTTACACGACTTTCTCCGTAATCCCGTATACTCTCGTGAGTAACGTGACGTTGCGTGAGAACTGGTAGCGGTTTTCTCCGCGTCGGTAACTTACGGGGTATGTGAGCCGGTCGCTCAGAGAGCAATGGCAAACTACTGAGCGTAATCTTGCCAAGAAATCAGCATTCAGCTGAAAGATGCTGATGTTGATATCGATGTCCAGTAAAGGATATGCGAACGAAAAAAAGACACCACTTGCAGGTCTCCCTGGCCTAGAGGTTAATGACTTTCTCCGTAATCCTGTATATTCCCTTGGGTAACGCAGCTTCGCGACATTCGGTAGCGGATCGCGTCAAGTTGGTTACTTACGGGGGTATGTGAGCCGGTCATTCAGAAAGCAGTGGCAAACTACAGAGCGTAATCTTGCCAAGACATCAACAGCAGCTTAAAAATGCTGGTGTTTACTGCAATGTCCTGTAAAGGATATGCGGAACAAAAAGACACCACTTGGCGGACGCGTTACCGAAGTTACTAGGGGAGCTAAGCAGATAATGTCATGAATGCGGTCGGACGAGGGTTCGAGGCTGCATTTGTCGTCCGCTAACAGAGGAAAGGACCGGCCACCAATTTCTTCTTGCCTACAAAATGTGATGTCCCTATCAGATTTCAACTCCATAGCACGTTCCTGCTTCTGGACATATTTTACTGGACATTTTTGTACCTAAATTTATTTAGGTACAGTTTATTTAACCTGTACGCCGAAAATATAATGAGAAATGTAAGAGATGATATAAACAGGGAGCTATATGATGCCCTAAATATCGGTGGTCATGACATACCAGAGATTCGGTATGCTGATGATACAGTATTGCTATCCACAACACAGAATGGCATAGAAAACCTAATAGCCTCAAACCAATTGAATAGTGAAAATCACAACTTATATCTTAACATAGCAAAAACAAAGATAATGCATACACATAAAACTACTATGGAGAAAGAAATATATGTTAATGAGGAAATCTTGGAGGTGGTGGACAATTTTGAATATCTTGGGTCATTGATTACCAACAACGGTGACACAATGACAGAAATTAAACGACGACTATCAATTGCTCTTCAAAGACTAAAACAACTGACTAAATTATGGAGTGGGACAGAGAGAACTGCAAAAAATTAGATTTTTAAGAGCATGCATCTTTCCCATTGCAACATACGGCTGTGAGACCTGGACACTTACTAAACAAGCTGAACAGCGCATACATGCATTTGAATATAAATATTATAGACGGGTTCTAAAAATATGTTGGGTAAAGAAAAGAACAAATGCATCCATACGTCAAGAGCTACATATTGAAGAAGGTTTGCTATTAAAGACGATAATACAAAGAAAATTGAAATATTTTGGTCACTTGGGAACGTCACGAAAGTTTGGAGAGAACAATGATGGAGGAGTATATGCCTGGGAAGAGAGGAAGAGGAAGGCCAAAGAGAAGATGGGTTCAGAATGTGGCGGATGATCTCCAGATGGGTGTATCGGACGCGGGACATCTTGCTTATGATCGAGAGGTTTTCCGGAAGGTTGTTATGGGAGCGAGGTTCTGCAAAGGACATGCTAATGAATGAATGAACAATTTATTTACTTCTTCAGTGATTAGAATTTGGAGACCTAATAATTTAACCACTCAGCCATCAGCTCCCATTTTCTCGTAAACTTTGGGGGGGGGGGGGGGGGGGGGGAGAGAGAGAGAGAGAGAGAGAGAGAGAGAGAGAGAGAGAGAGAGAGAGAGAGAGAGAGAGAGAGAGAGAGAGAGAGAGAACATACTCATACTTCGAAAAAGGTGGTTGCTATAGGATCAGAAAACCCCATTGAGTGGAAGAAGGACGGGTATTTCTTCTTATTGGGGCCAGTTTTCGTTATCTTCCACTGTTGCTGCTTTCTCGAAGGTAGGTTTAGCTGGCGTTGTCTCATGCAATGCAAGCACATCGTGATAAGTCGACCTGAAGCCTTTGTCAAGTGAACATAACACTTCAACCACAGCTAATAAACATGAACAAAATGAAAATGAAGACGTAACATGAATCGTAATTTGTGGAGAGGCATGATCATCCACGCCAGTCGGCAAGGCACTCGATGATGATTATTTAATGTAGTTATTCTTGAATTATAAATTATTAGAACAGAAAGGGACGAGCACATTCCAATACCAGATGTTACTTAATGTTGTTTTTCTTGAATTATCAGAACAGAAAAGGGTGAGCACATTCCAATAGCAGATGCGATCCACTCCGGCCTTGTGTTGGTGGAGTACCATGAAGGAGAAGTGCACCATCCACCTGAGATTGTAACCAAGACATACGCAGTTCACGGAGTTGTGGATCAGAGGAAAAAACAAAAGGTAAGTTTTGGTTTAAGTAATGTTAAATAAAATATTTGTTAGTTGTTAGTCGCAGTTCCATCTTCATCGCAAAGAGCCACCCCATAATGCTTCGTTTCTGTGTCAGTGAATATCACACAAAATGCTCCTCACTGTTCCATGTGAAAAGTGGAACTGACAACAGTCCCGACAAACCAATAGCAAGCACAGGCATACAAGTGTAAGGCCGCTGCCAGAATGCCAACACAAAAATCCACCACTAAAATTACAGCTCATCGTCGATGTTTGCTTCATTACTGATATGTTAAATAAAATGTGATTTCATTATTGATATGTTAAATAAAAGTAGCTCTTCCTCCAATATTTTATATGCAATATTAATTTTGGTTTGAGTAACTTTAACCAAAAAGTTTGCTTTGCTACTAAACTGTTAAAGAGAGAATGAATGTAAATACTGGTTTTATTTATAATATTTTCAAATGTTTCAATACATAAATGCATTGCGTAGTTGAATATTATTTCTTCTCCTCCTTTAAAATCATTTAATCAAAACCCATATAGGGGTTGAACCGGCTACCTCGGCATCAGCACACCGGAAGTTTAAGGGCGAACCAAGCTGACCTCAGAGAAAGCAAATGATAGAATGACCACGAATGTGTCGGTTGAGAGTCTATCTGTAAAGGAAAAAGATAGTTCACTGCATCCCATCCTCATTATCCATATTCACAATGGGAAAAATGCTATTAGTTTATTTATATCTTACTACCATCTGGAGAACTGCCGTTGTTAAGTTTATTATATATTAATGATTGTTTAGCCGGAATGATTGTTTAGCCGGAATGATTGTTTAGCTGGCGCTGTAGCGAAGGTGATACGAACGCAATTCGCAATCCCGCGTACCGTGTTCGAAACACAGCTGCAGGTGATTTGGAAGCAGACCAGCCTAATACTGGTTTTCGTTCAATGAGTGCCGGTCATTCAGAAAGCAACAGCAAACCACTGAACGTAAACTTGCCAGGAAATCACAAACAGCCAAAAAATGTTGGTATTGACTGCTAAATCTTATAAAGGACATGCAACAAACATTTTCATAATTGTTTATTTTATTCATGTAAACAAATATACAACTTGTTTCATACATATTCACAGGTCTCATTTTCTGATGCTGTCAGAGACGGCCTGCTGGCACGTGACACGGGCGAATACATTAACAACGTCACACGACAGCGCGTGGGGGTTCACGAAGCCATCATGAGAGGGTTCATCAAGGCCAGAATAGTCACTGACCCCAGCAAGCTGGAGATTGACCCAGAAAATAAGATTGTCGTGGAGAAGCTGGCAAGCGCAAAGTCCAAACTTTTGAAATCCGTGAAAGCGGTCAAAGCATTCCAGTCTCTGGGCCAGTAAACTTCTGCTGCCATAATATATTGAATAATGAAGACACAAAACAGAAGATTGCCCGATTTATTGTTTGTCATATTCCGCTTGATCTCGTCAGGTACATACTGCATAAATCACACAATATAAACTAAAGCATTAAGATAAATCCTTCAAGCTGAAATATACAACACACATATATACAAGGTAAACTGAATTTTCTACCACGGTAGTTTTAAACTGAGTATTATGTCTTTTTGTTATTGCCGAGATGCGGCGACATATGCCAGACAATAAATCCTGCAATATGTTGTGTCTTCGTTATTCAAAATTACTACGGGGGAAACCATTCTTTTTGTCTGATGACATTTTTATCTGTTCGAAAATTTAACTATTATTAGCTGAACATTTTTGTAGACTATCTATGCATTATCTATTTCCATGTGAGAGATATTATGTAGAGATTAGAATAAGAAGCTCAATGACAAAATTAGTCTTTTGCAAGATAGAAAATAGCTGTCAATAAAAGTCAGGTAAAGAACGAACGAACTTTATTTCCAAATGGTCACAAATTGGGCACGCAGGCCAAACTTGTACGTCTGCCTCCGGATTGCCGAGACCCGGTATTGAATCAGGGACCTTTAGATCTTCAGTCTAACGCTCTTCCAGCTGAGCTTTTTGGCGTTTAAGTGCTGTATAGAACCTATACCCGCAGAAGTCGGATGTGACGGCCTAACGGCGCAAGAACGCAGCTCTACTGTAAACAAATATAACGCAATCACGTCCGGAAAAAAAAAACAACTCCGGAAGAAAGCGTAAGAAGAAGAAGAAGAAGAAGAAGAAGAAGAAGAAGAAGAAGAAGAAGGAGAAGATAAGAAGAAGAAGAAGAAGAAGAAGAAGAAGAAGAAGAAGAAGAAGAAGAAGAAGAAGAAGAAGAGGAACCTATACTAGTTTATAAATGTGAAACATGGACAATATGCAAACAAGCTGAGTAACGTCTACTGGCAGTGGGCATGTGGTTTCTGGGGAAAACTCAAAGTATAACAAGTACGGTTAGAAACACGAATGAGTTCTCCAAGACACAAATGAAAACTGTAAGTTAATTAGAGAAATTAGATTTAGTTAAAACATTTTGGGCACATAATAAGAAGGAATGCAATTAAAACTTAGAGATCATCGGCAAACTTAATTGTAAAAGGGCAAGACAAAGATGCCATGTGTCGCAGGACAAAGAATGCGATAATCGGGAAATAGGAAAATACAGCACACATTGAACGCACTATAACTGACTTGGTGATGAGTACGTCAGTGAGACTTGGGCTGCCGTCCTGTTCGGACGCAGCATGTCTTTTGGAGCATGGCTAACAGTATGTTATGCCGCTCTTTGTGTTCAGCAGTGTGTGTATTCTCAAGTGTTTCGTTGTGGAACGATTGAGTTTGTCGACATGTGACAGGAGTCGTCAGATTAAAGTCTGGAAGATATAAAACCATATCGTCTTGTAAAGGTTTGTTACAGTGGCCGTTTCTTGGTTGTCGTTTTATATTTCAAGTATAAGGAGCGATGAAATGTTTGAATGGATGGGAATGTATAAGTCCTCATGCCCTTAGACGAGTCGTCAACATCACTTGGTGACAAAAGAGATACATGTCTGGGTGAATTGGCCACTTGATATAATTGAGACACGAACCTGGGACTGATCCAAGACTGTGGCCCTGTGAGATGGAGAACTATGAATGCCCACGCTTTTCGGCATGACAGACGATAATGCTGATGATATGGGTAACTATTTTCGGTCCATAGGTGTCATTAAGTGCAGTGCTGAGTTGACATTTATCTTTAAATCTTAATCCAGTGTGATGCCTGGATTGTGTTGAATTTATCTTTCTGAAGTTTACCCTTAATAGAATCAACCCATCTGATGATTGGTCGATTTCTAGCTCATTATCTAGAGCTTCTGTGTTTGTAGGTAATAAACAGTGGCTTATTGATCTTCCTATGTATTTATACTTAAACAATGTATTCAATTTCATAAATATATGTGTAAATGAATAAACCTGATCATTTGCGCTAAAACTTTATTTGAATTTCTTGTATGCTCATATCAACACAAACTGTAATTACTATCTGGTTGCTTGTTTTGTTTATACTATTGTGTATTCTTGCATAAACATACCACTAAATATTAGGTTCTTGTGTTAAGCAAGAGACACCAGGCTGCAGATCACTGCCTGCATTTTCACATGTTGATTCATTTGCTGTATGAGTTTCTTGTTTTTGTTTGATTCGCTCGTTTTGAATTCAATAGTAACCCGTACACGTGATGCTACTTCTAGTAGGTTCCACTTACAACGGAACACACTGGACTGATGTTTGCGTGTGGATTAGCTTTCCCTAATACCAGTGTCCCTCTCCAACAGTTGAACCCACTCCGACTTTATAGGTAACTGTATGAGCGTGATTTTGGTAAAATGAACATGAATATCTCCATAAATGCTCTCATAGATCACACGAAAATCTCAGCACAGCGGATGAACTCCGTATAACCCAATAGGATCCAGATGTTTATAAACCAGAAACACACATCCCAAGAAAAGTAAAAGTACATAGGTCATAGTGTGCAAGACCCATATCTTTAAAGATTAATCAGCACTTAGTGTGTGATATAGTCAGTATCATGCTGCCTGCCTTTACTTCCCAAGGCATTTCCTGGTACCCGTTTTAAATAGGGTCGACCTGGGAGTCCATGTTAATATTAAAACACCCTCCCCATGTGGATTCTAACCCGCGCCCCCTGGGCCAACCGACGTGCCACTACTCTACCACGGCTGACTGTTATATGTAGTAGATGCTCAATTGTTACGATTTATGCCTTTGGGCCTTGCATACCTGTTGGTTTCATGATGTGGCTTGCAGTATTATGAAATAAGAAAAGGGTAAAATATTCTAGGTGTATCGGAAACAAGATAAACAGGTGATAGTTACATTAGGAGAGATGATTATGTATTCATTAACACGGGAGGAGGTCATCACGAGCGAGAAGTAGGAATTTTAATGAACAGAAATTTAGAGAACAATATTAGTGGAGTAATATTTGTATTAAAAAATATGAGTCTAGCACCATACGCTCAATGAACCAAAGACGTAAAAAAGTCCTTTACATGTTTACTATTATAGGGATTGTTTTTAATTGATTATGTGGTTGTTTCGGGATTTGAAATTTAAATATTGAGCACAACCCACTACTGGCAACGCCGATCGCATTCTGGTATGAACCTAAGGCCTATCCACGTCAATATGGAAGCACTATACTCGAGTTTCGCCCTCATTTGAGCTCGTCAGTAGTGCATATCCCTGACCGGATCCGGAAACAGTCCCGGATCACGCGTGTGAAGCGGGTGTGTAACCACGCGGCACACACTGGACACACCAAATTATCACAACAGAACATCACAACGCTACCCATCGTAGGCTATGCTCAAGATTGCCCAACCGCCGCGACCGACGTCCGTCAATCGATGGGACCCGAACGATCAGGACTTCTCATTGGCAAGGAACACCAGGCCTCCTAAATCCAGTGAGCAATAATCAATTGATTATGTGGTTGTTTCGGGATTTGATTTTGCTTCACAGGAATTTAAAATTGTGTCAGTCTAAGTAGACATTGCCGGCTCCGTGGTAAATAGATTACGGACGCAATTCGTAAATCTGCACACCCTCGTTTGAAACACAGCTGTGGGTTATTTGGCAGCAGACCGCCTTGCGTTGGTGTTTTACGAAATGGTATGGGTGCCGGTCGTCCAGAAAGCAATGGCAGACTACTGAACCTAAATTGTTTTTAATGTCTGTGCAGTGTTTAAAAATATTGTCGGTCCAAGTTTTGTATTCACCCTCTGTAAAGTTCATGCAACATAATAGGTAATTACAAAACTTGGACCGGCAATATTTTCAAACACTGTACAGTCATTAAAAATACACCCTGCATACTACAGCCATATTGTCAAAAGATTGTCACATAAGTGAATCAATCACATGTCACCAAATCTGGTAACAGTGACAAATTATATCTAGTGTATAGAACTCGCTCTTGAACTTCCGATTCGTTGATGACGAGGTAGGCTGTTCAACCCCTATACCGGTTTTAAGTTGGACTTCAATGTTCATTTCTCACTCAGAAAGCCATGGCAAACTACTGAACGTAAAATTGACTAGTAAATCAACCCGGGGTTGATCACAGCGTCCTGCAAACGACATGCGAGATTGTTACTGGGGAAGCTGTCAAAGTAGCAGTGTAGCAATATGTGGGAATGTCGTATCTTACTGGAGAAGCTGTTAAAGTAGCAGTGTAGCAATATTCATATGTGGGAACGACGTATTTGATGGGGAAGCCGAAATGAGAAACTGCGACAACTCAAGTTACTAACACACATGTCTGACAGCCAAGCAGTGCCGTGTTTAAAAGCAGGAATTTTCAGGTAGACCATATATTTCCCTGCGGTCAAGGCAAACGCATAAAACTGCGGAGGGACACTACTCTAGGAAGGCCCACCACATCGTCTGCCAAGTGCTCATTAGTCTGAAACTATGAGTCCAGAGCCATATTATCGCTGTATTACATGGCATAGAATTCTCCTTCTTCTTCTTATGCTGCTGCTGCTGGTTCTTGTGCACTGGACTGATCTTTGCGTGTGAAATAGATTTCCCTATTACCAGTGCCCCTCGCCATCAGGCGAACCCACTCCAACCTCTGAGGTACTTGTAATTGACGTACCCAAGTCAAGGACGAGAAGTCAACATTTTAGTCCAATTGACCAATGTATGGCATAAGCACACAGAGAGTGTAAGAGGGGCGATTTTTTCTTTTTCTCCTCCTTTCCTTCTTACAATTTGCTGCACAGGAATTTAAAATTGTGTCAGTCTAAGTAGATATTGCCGGCTCCGTGGTAAATGAGTTACGGACGCAATTCGTAAACCTGCATACCCTCGTTTGAAACACAGCTGTGGGCTATTTGGCGGCAGAACGCCTTGCGTAGGTGTTTTACGAAATGGTATGGGTGCCTGTCGTCCAGAAAGCAATGACAGACTACTGAACGTAAACTTGCCAAGAGATCACAACAGCAAAAAATGCTGGTGTTGACTGCGGCGTCCTGTAAAGGATACGCAAGTAACTTTAACTTTAAAGCTGGCATTACAAACTGGTGGTTTGCATGGTAGCATGGCTGAAGGTCTGCCTCCTGGTCTGGTACCTTTGACTTCAACACCTGTTTTTAGGAAGACTTTAATCATGCCTGTTATTCTTTACTAACTGAAATAATAAAGCAATGGCAAACTAATGAGCGTAATCTTGCCAAGAAATCAACATACAGCTGAAAGATGCTGGTGTTGACAGCAATGTCCTGTAATCAATCAATCATGTGCCATGCCGGAAAGCGTGGGCGGTCATGACTCGCCATTTCACTCAATCACCAGTGTCGTGGATCAGCTCAGTGTTCCTGTCTCGTCCATGCCATGTGGCCAAGCCATCCAGGTATTTTCCTCTCGGTCTTCCTCTTGGTCTGTTCCCCTCGATCTTGCCAGTTGTCACTAAGTTCTCCAATCCATTTCTTCTCATAACATGTCCAAAAATTTTTGACTGTCTACGTCTAATTTCTCTAATCAGTTTACGATGTTCATTTGTCTCCTGTAGTACTTGGTCATTGGTTTTTCTGTCTGTCCATGCATTTTCCTCAGAAACCACATTTCTGCAGCCATCAGATGCTTTTCAGCTTGACTGCTCATTGTCCACGTTTCACATCCATACAAAAGAACAGGCTCTATGTATCCCCTCAACACTCTTTTTCTCGTTTCAATTGACATCTTCTTATTGGTCAGAATGTTTTTCATCTTGCTAAAGGCTACTTTCGCCTTGGCGACTCTTGTTCTAATCTCTTCAAGGCATCTCCCATCAGATGTTATAACTGTTCCAAGATAATTGTACCGATTCACTTGTTGAAGAATATTTCCATTTACTTGTATATTACATTGTGGCACTTCTTCCTTCCTACTGAAGACCATAACCTGAGTCTTTTTACAATTTAATTATAACCCCAGTTGCTCACTGTGTACAACAACCGCATCTACTAGTTGTTGCAGGTCCTGCTCATTGTCTGCAATTAATACTGTATCATCTGCATATCTAATGTTATTGATGTTTCGTCCTCCAATGCTGATTCCATTTATATCCTCTACATTTCTGAAAATATTTTCACTGTACAGGGAAAAAAGATCTGGAGACATCACACATCCCTGCCTAACACCTCTCTTAATTGGCTGATACTGTCCCACTTCATTATCAATCCTTATTGCAGCTTGTTGTTTCCAATATATGTTTTTTATAAGTCTAATGTCTTTCCCATCAATTTGTAGATCTGCAAGCATATCCACCATGCTGACATGTCTAACGCTATCAAAAGCCTTTGTATAGTCAATAAAGCAAAGATGTATATCCTTGTTTACTTCTATAGCACGTTCAATAACTGTTCGCAGCATATACACAGCATTTACTGTACCCTTTCCTTCTACAAACCCACATTGTTCTTCCCCTATTTCAGGTTGTATCTTCTTCCTCATTCTTTGCATGATAATTCTTAGCAAAATGTAAAAATTCTTAGCAAAATGTCAAAGGAAATGCAAAAAAAAAAACATGGAAATAATAACGAATATATCATCTAGAGGGCGTCGCGGTGGCTTAGTGGCTAGACCACGCCAGGTGGTCATAGGTTCGATTCTCACCAGGGCGGATTCGAATTTTTAAAAAGTGACCTGGGCTTAAAAGTTGACCAAGCATGAAATGGGTACAAGGAAATTATTTGGAATGTAAAGGCTGCCGGCATGTAGTCAAGTGTCGATTAGTCAATATAAATATGATACTACCACCATGTGCTCGGTATGACTTGATGTATGTAAAAGGGTACTTAAAGTTTTACTTAGGGTCTCTAGATGGACTTCTTGGAAGTGAGGTCATTAACTGTTTAATTTAAGAAGTATGGGTATGTGAACACCTCAGATGTGTGTATGAGCTTCTACTTGGAGAGAACGGTGGTAACACAGGGAGCTGGATACAATGCCCCACAGTGCCATGGCAATGCGAATACCTAAAATATTTACATACGATAACATGCATAGTCACTAATACATGTCCGGATTATCCCCACGTTAGTCCTGATTTCATTATTACTGATGAAGTCGATACATTTGCACAAAATGGATACCAAAACATATTCTGGCGTTATGAACACAACTTGTCTATTGTCTGATGTCAGATAAATGTCTTTTTCCCTAATTGACACTTGTCGTTTAGCCTAAGAGTGTGGGGAGCCTAGGCTGGCGCTCCAAGGCTAGGTGTTTCGACTTGGTTGTGTCTTATCAATGATTCCTTATAGCGTTGTCTATACAGTCTTCCTGTGTCCCTCTGGCACTATTTTCAAATCGGTTTAATTTGTCTTCGGCTGTTGCCTTTTATCTCGCAATGGAGCATGGTCTGTCAACCAGCTCCCTCCAAGCTATCATATCCTGTATTGTGTCCTACAGCTCCGTTCATACCCTCCCCAAAATATTCATCTTTGTCTCTAATTCTCTTCTGCCTGTGTTTAAGCTTATCGACATGGCACATGATGATGATGATCTTCTCTAGGATACCAACGTTTCCTAAGAGTTCCGTGTCAATGCTGACAAAGGCCTTTTCATTGTCCACAAATCCAATATAAAATGACGAATTCATTTCAATATTTTGCTCTATTATTATTCGCAATGTCTAGTAAATGCAGGCCTGCGAGAATAATATGAATAGGAATTCCTTTGTTTCGAATCCACGGGGCAAACGAAATAAATGAAGACGTAAATACACCCGGAGAAGAGAATTACAGTTAGAAATGAATAATATGGAAAGGACATAACAGATCTGCATGAGGTAGCAAAGGATACTATAGCGAGTTGGGTGAAGGCGTACGTCACAATGGAAAATGAAAGGAGAAAGAATAAGAGAAAGGTAGTCACATAGCAGGTACAGCCACTAGTTTGTGAAGTGTTAGGCCTTCACATATTCTAGTCCACACCATATAAGGTGAGTGGCCAGTTCCTTTCCACATCACCTTTCTTTCTAGATAATTTCTATAAAATGCATAACATTTCTCCTACTCGTGATTATCAGGCCGCGCCGATCTCAGAACCGTACTGGTCGGAACAATTAATCCAATCTCAAGAGATTTCTGGAAATACCTCCGTTTTGTGCCTGGTACTTTAATACAAATTTAACCAAATTTTCCTTGCTGTTATGGCTGTCAGAGTCCGACAGTGGACAGCGATGCAGGGACATCGTTACGACCGCCAGGCGACTTAGCTCCCAGTAAGGGATGCAACCACTTCGTTGCGCCGCCAGGCGAATGAGTTACCGGCCTGCGAGATCGCTGGCTGACCAGCGGTCAGGCCGCCAACGCAAGACGCACGCCTGCCACGTGACGCCACGTCAGGCAGGAGGCAAGTTGCAAACCAGGTCCAGACAGCTCTGGGGACACGGAACAGGACGGACGTGTGAGAGAGGCATTGTATGGTTTCTGTATTGAAAGGCGAGTGTCTGGACATCTTGCGAGTCAGACTTGTGACTGTATTGTGGATGTAAGTTGTAAAGTATCCATTATATGTATTTGTGATCATCGTTCTGTATTTGATATGTTAATAAATCCACCGAACGATGTGTCGTTGAGTCTTACGTCAAATCACGTTGTATTTGTACTGTCTCACACTAGTTAGGAAAGCGAGCCAAGTTTAAGACCCTGACATGTGTGAACGTGGGGGCTCGTCCCGCTTTAATTTACTTATAGTTGAACGTGGAGGGCTCGTCCAGCTTTAATTTAGTTATATTTGAACGTGAATAGCTTGTCCTTGTTGAACGTTTAATTTAATTAGATTTAAACTTAAATGTGATCATGGAAGGCTCATTTTGATTGTTACTACATTATTTAAACATGTGTAAGACCATTTGTAAACGTACAATGCATACATTAGTTTGTTTGATCCTGTAAGCGTGTAAAACATTTGTGATTTGTGAAACTTGTCACCGTTTTGACCTTGTCGACATTGTGATCTTGTCGCCATTTTGACCTTGTCGCCATCTTGTAAACTTGATGTCTATGTCCTTACTGAATGTCATCTTGATGTAAGTGATGTGTCATCAATGTTGTAGAGTGTTAAGATACTTGTAGATTGTCTTTGTGAATTGAGTTTGTGGAACGCGAAAAGTGTTTGGAAAGAAAGTAACGTGTATTGTAAAAAAAAACTGTTGACGGACAAACTTACGACATACAATTATACTCAACGCCATACAAACCTAATCAACACTTAGTGACAAGCAGGCACACACCAACAAATAGACGCTAATTTATCTTCTTCCAAAATAAAAGCAGGTTTTTCCGTACCATCCGAAACCTTGCCGTAGAGGTCATTTGTAGTCTGAGGTAGCGACCCTACAGTTCCTAGCCCGATTTCCAACCGTTCTTCACCGCATCCAGGGCACTTGAGTATACTTTTTCCTTTTCGTATACTTAACAAATGCATTTTTAGGCACATATCGTCCATATAAACAGATTGTAAATTGTTGATTACTAACCACTTATAACATATTGTGTGTGGCTGGTATTTCATTGACATTTTTCCATCATGTCTTCATTATTTGATTTCATTGATATGGGGATAAAATTACAGTTACATGGTGATGAATTAACACAATGGAGTGAGAAGAAATACGCAGAATACCTACTAGTTCAGGAAAAAGCTAATGAACGCGAAGAAAGAGCAGCTGAAAGAGCTCTTAAGCAGGCAGAAGCAGAAAGAACTGCCAAGCAAGTAGAGGCAGACACAGCCTTAAAGCAAGCCGAATTAGAACTGGCTGCAAAGACCAAGCAAGCTGAGATGGAAAGTGAGTTGAAAAAGGCAGAAATAGCAGCTCAGAGTAAGAGAGAAGAACTGGAGTTACAGTTGAAGATAAAACAACTTGACACTGAGACTGCAATTAACAAAGAGTCTAAGAAATCTGAGAGACTGGAGAAAGAAAACCAGTATAAGAAATATCAGGGTATTGTACGTAATTATACCTCGGGTGACTGCATTGCAGCCTTTACCCAAAATTTTGAAACTTTAATGGAGCATTATCAAGTTCCACTGTCTGAATGGAATATTGTGTATATGAGGAGTTTGTCAGGGGAACCTCTTAAAGTTATTGAAACCATCCCCAAAGACCTCAGAAAAGATTACCATTATCTGAAATCTAAGATTATGGCACATTTTATGTTAGATGAGGCAGGTTACAGAGAACAGTTCAGTAAATTGAGCCCAAAACCGACTCAAACGTTCTCTGACTACCTCTGCTTAGTCCGAGATATTTTCACCAAATGGACTTCAGCAGCCAAAATTGAAAAAAGTTATCAGAGATTGGAAGATCTAATCATTAGAGACAAAATTGTGTCATCTATTCCTTCAGCCTTTGCTAAATTTTTGTTAGAGAATGAATGCTCTAGTGTGGATGAGATTGAAAGACGTGGGTCGGCTTACTACACAGCCAACAAACATTGCTTTGCTACTGAAGATACTAACATTAACTTTGTAGCAGCGGCTAACTATGACAAACAACCCTATAGTAGGCAGAAACCTCATAGGCCTACCTCTGAGAAATTTAATCATTGCATTCATTGTAAAAATTCACATCATCAGGGTGAAATGTGCGATCAAAACCCAGGGTACCATAATTACTTAGTAAATATGGTAAACAGGCAAGACAAGGAACGTAAATCCTTTAAAAACTCACGAAAATGTTTCCTCTGCAAGGCATGGGGTCACCATCGGAAAGATTGTAAGGGCAGGCATATGACCAACAAAGCAAATGCCGCCTTGTTTGATAGTTCGTCTTCGGATGAAGAAGAGCCAGAGAAACATCCTGTGAACTCAGCACAGGCTTTTGACATATTCAACGCAAACAAATGCTCTGTTTGTAACACCTTCTATGAAGATGGTATTTTAACATGCGGTCATACCATCCCTATTGCCAATGAAGAAGCTAATTTGGTAGTAGACTCAAAAGGCAAAATAATCATCCATCACGGATATGTTAATGGCAAGCCTGCTACGGTCCTTCGCGATACGGGCAGTTCACTCATTGGCCTGAAAAGAACGTTCATATTGCCTACAGACTATACAGGCAGGCATGTAACATGTAGAACATTCTCAGGCAATATTGAGAGATACCCATTAGCATGGGCATATATTGATACACCTTTCCTCACTGGGAAAGTAAAGTGCGCTGCACTAACCAGTCCAGTTTGTGATATAATTATTGGTAATTTACCTGAGGTAAATGATAAACCTCATGACATAACATCTGCATGTAATGATGATGCCATAACATCACCATCAAATGTCATCATTGAAAATGTCACACCACCTATTCATTTTAATGTAGCTAATGTAGCACTAAATTCTCATGACATCATTGAAACTATTGTTCCATCATCATCATCTGATATCATTGAGTGTGTGAACGCAGTAACAAGAGCTACTGCTAGAGTGCAAGATGAAGTAAATCAAACTGAGGCGATACAATTGCTAAGCCCAGTTTCATTACCTACCAACACCATGAAGGAAGCATTTGTAACAGCCCAAAAAGCTGATCCTTCATTGTCAAAATACTTTGACCTGATCGGCCGAAAGCCAAAAGCAACCAAGAATGCAAAATGGCATTTTGCGATGAAAAATAACATACTCACTAGGTACTACACCAGAGGTGACAATACCACAGAGCAAACTGTTTTGCCAACTAGTTATCGCAAACAAGCCTTACATCTTGCACACGATATACCTCTTGCAGGTCATATGGCATACGTTAAGACCAGATCAAGGTTATTGACACAATTTCACTGGCCAAAATTTTGCAATGACATTAAAGAATATTGCAGAAGTTGTGACACCTGCCAGAAACTGGTTAAAAAAGGTAAACACCCACAGGCAAAGTTACAAGTCACCGACTTAGCCAGTCGACCTTTTGAAAAGCTATCGGTTGACATAGTGGGGCCTCTCAGTCATACAACAACTAGAGGGAATAAATTTATTCTAACGGTGATTGATCAATGTAGCCGCTGGCCAGAAGCTATTCCGTTAAAGAACATAACTGCCAATGACATAATGGAAGTGTTCTTCCATATTTTTTCTAGGATAGGGTTTCCAGATACTATCCAATCTGATAGGGGCACTCAGTTTATTGCCGCATCCACCCAAGCTTTCACCAAAATGCTGGGAGTTAAGCAGTGTTTCAATTCCCCCTACCATCCTCACAGTAGCGGAGTAATAGAGAAGTTTAACGGGGATCTTAAGCACATGCTTGCAAAAGTGACGCAAGAACACCCCAACAACTGGGATGTATATCTACCAGCTATTCTTTTTGCTTATCGCGAGGTACCACATGCTAGTACCGGTTTCTCTCCTTTTGAACTTATCTATGGTGCCAAACCACGTGGTCCATTGACCATTTACCACCAAATGTTAACTGACTCTACACCAGTACTTAAACCCATATCATCATACTTATATGTGACATCATTGCGTGAAAGAATCATCAAATCTTGTGTTATTGCAAAGAATGCACTAAAACTATCTGGTGCTACTTATAGACAGTATGCTGACAAAGGTAACAGGACAATAACATTGACACCTGGACAGGACATTCTTCTTCTGCTACCTAGTGACAGACACCTTCTGACTGATTCTTGGCAGGGACCTTTTAAAGTGACAAGACAGATTTCACCTGTAGACTACGAGATCCTTATAAAAGACAAACACAAAATATTTCACATAAATATGCTAAGACCATACTACAACAGAGACGACGAACAAGACAATACAACAGCTTGTACAGTGATAATAGATCACGAAGACGACGATGCTAGTGACGAAATTCCAACACCTGCATTAGACACGACAGACTGCTTGAAGGAGATCAAAATCAACCCAAATTTAACTCAAGCAGAGACAGACAGTTGCAAACAACTTATACAACAGTACAACACCATCTTTTCCAACAACCCAGGACAAACAGAATTAGTACAGCATCACATCGAATCATATGATTGCACGCTGGTCTTTGAAACTTCAAGATTATAGCTTTGAGGTTCGACATATCCCAGGCAGAACCAATTCAATTGCCGATCTTTTGTCACGTTGTCCGACCGACCCAGTGAGCACCAATGGCTGAGTGCAGTATGTAGAAATACACTCAGACCGACACAGCCATTTAGCAGTGAATAGTGTTTTTCCATTCACAAAAAGCTGTGTAATGTCTACAATATTGTGATAGGGATTACTCCCATTATATATAGTGTTCTTATTTTACTAGTTCATGTAGTGATTGTCGTGTATAAATGTGTAGTATGTGGTAGAAAGCGAACTTTATTAACTGTATATATTACGTACAAGAACAGTGTCACATTCGCACTTACCTGAAGCGAATTATCCAACTTGACAGTGACAACTTCGTGTTGATTCTTCCAGGAACATTTTAATTACGAGTGTGAAAGAAAAAACTGAACAGTGACGACTTTTCTACACCTCTGCAGTGAACCGAAACCTTTAGTGTTCGACTGAAACATCTAACACATGAACATTCGATCGTAATCCAGAAGATTGTGTACCAAAATCCAACACGAACTTTGAGAACATTGTTCCTTCTTTAAACTACATCAAACCGGAACAGGTGTGTTCTACAATCTTTACCATCAGCTGATTGTACAGCTCGTGTGTACTTCTGGATTAATTATAAATTTAGAACAAAAATAGCAGACAACATTTAAAATGTTAAAAAGTTTTGACGATTTTAAAATATTTAGGATTCTATAAAATTGAATACACGAATTGTGTGTTTATTTATTTCTCTAATGTAATCTTAGAATCATATCTTGATTAACGTATTCATATTACCGACTTTTTCTCGTTAATATGAAGAAACGTCAAGCAATGACACTAAGAAATTAAATAGTTATTGTAAATTATTGTGTTTCACTAATGTTAAAATTATTTCCCTTTCATTTTGTTGTTATTACATTTTCACACAAAGGGCCATAATTTGAAATGTATATGCTAATGTGTTGTGTGTATATAACATGTTGTTGTTAAAGTGTTGACACCCCAGGCAGGCATCTACTGGGCATGGCAGAGGGTTGCCAACATTGTATACCAACACAATAACTCCTGGCCAAGTAGGGACAGGGTTAGAGTGTTTTATACGACTTATATAAAGCCGTATTTCAGTCTGGCTAGATGGTTTTTGTTCCAAGAACCATATTATTCTTTTTTTCAAATTGCTGCGAGGTAGATGCGTGAAGCTGGTACTACTGATCTGACTGGGTGATAATACAATTGAGGTAACCAGCCATCGAGAGGGTGAAGCCTGATATGTGTTAAACATGAAACACCACATGTCTTTGTACCCAACTCCCAGGTCTTATATATTTCTATGCCATGTGTGTAATTTTGATAACGTTGTGTATAACAATGGAAAGGTAGACTCTGACAAGAGCATACTATTACAGGTACAGACATTATACATGAAAGACGACATCTTTCATGGATTTTACCGGGGGAGCGTGTCAGAGTCCGACAGTGGACAGCGATGCAGGGACATCGTTACGACCGCCAGGCGACTTAGCTCCCAGTAAGGGATGCAACCACTTCGTTGCGCCGCCAGGCGAATGAGTTACCGGCCTGCGAGATCGCTGGCTGACCAGCGGTCAGGCCGCCAACGCAAGACGCACGCCTGCCACGTGACGCCACGTCAGGCAGGAGGCAAGTTGCAAACCAGGTCCAGACAGCTCTGGGGACACGGAACAGGACGGACGTGTGAGAGAGGCATTGTATGGTTTCTGTATTGAAAGGCGAGTGTCTGGACATCTTGCGAGTCAGACTTGTGACTGTATTGTGGATGTAAGTTGTAAAGTATCCATTATATGTATTTGTGATCATCGTTCTGTATTTGATATGTTAATAAATCTACCGAACGATGTGTCGTTGAGTCTTACGTCAAATCACGTTGTATTTGTACTGTCTCACACTAGTTAGGAAAGCGAGCCAAGTTTAAGACCCTGACAATGGCAATTTAAATTTTATTTGTAGATATCGTTTTGCATATTCAGCTTTGACACCCCTTTTTACTCTAATTGTGAAATGTTCTACATATTTATTATGTATGAAATTGAACGCTATAGTAATATATTTTATTTCTTGCAAGGCAAGACTTACTTATAACAGCATCGGGTTATGCGATCATATATCTGATTATGTCCGAAACATAGTCACAGGTTTTATTGCTGCCCTCATTCAGTCTGATTCTATAACCGATTCAATTATACCATGACCCCTACCACGTTCAACCTCAGAAGAGAAGTTATATTAGGGTCCATTCCTGGCTCAGATTAACAATCATGTGACTGAGTCAGCCACAAATAGGACATTAATTTCTTCTTCTTCTTCTTTGCGTTCATCCGGAGTGTTTTTTTTTCAGATGTGATTGCTGTGTGTCTGTTATGCGCCCTTGGGCCGAAACCCGTAGGCCAACACATCCGGCTTTAGCGTGCTTTTTTGACCAGGTAGCATTCCTGGGAGACTCTCACTTTTTGCGGTACCGTCCACAACCCAGCTTGGCCAAGTTGGAACGGTCGAAGACAACGATCGTCCCTCTAAGGAAGGCAGGGACAGTCCATGGCATTTTCCGCCATCCAGGGTGGCTTCCATAATTGCAGGGCCGGCACATAGCGCCCTGGTGCTGGGCTCACCGAGGGAATCGTCACGTCCTGCTCATGGCTGCTTTACTTCCTCACTTCAATATATTGGGCATTTCGTTCTCCCCGGGCCGTTCCCGCACAAACCAGACTGGTCTGCAGTCAGTATCCACTCAGCGAGTTTTTCGGACATGTGCTTGTCGTTGTGTCCGTCAGAACTGTTCCAGACACGTCGGACATTCGTAAAACTACCTAGTCAGAGCTGTTCCGAACAAGAGCGGTATTCGGAAGCTAGGTAGCTGTTCCTAGCACGAGGGAAGACTAGTTAGAGCTTTTCCGGCCACGAAAGACATTTCACTCGGACGAAATTGCGTAGTGCCATGTTTATTTTGCCGCCCGTAGGCCGGCACTTCCGACTTCAGCGGGCATTTTTAATGAGGTTAGCCTTCCTCGGGTTTCGAGACAAGTTAGACTCTTATTTCGACTTCCACACAGCAAGCTTTTGCTTCGGGCTGCCACGTAATTGATTCGCAAGCCAGGCGTTCCATTTCGTGTCAACGAGACGAATTTCCACCTTTGATTACACTCACTCCATGAGTACGGTTACAGACTAACATCGGAACGTGCGACCGAGGTGTTTCCACCTGTAGTACTCGCTAACGAGGTAGGCTACATGTGCTGCCGGCTCAGCACCTTATCCTCCGTGCGTCTGTGGACATTAATTTAAAGGTGACTGTTGAAAAAGAGTGTTGAAGTGCTACATAGAACCTATACTTTTGTATGGATGTGAACCTTGGACAATAAGCAGTAAAGCTGAAAAACATCTGATAGCTGTGGAAATGTGGTTTCTGAGGAAAATGCGAAGAATGCGAAGAATACGATGGACAGATAGAAAAACCAATGAACAAGTCCTTCAAGAAACAAATGAAGATTGTAAACTGATTAGAGTCATTAGACGTAGACAGTCAAACAATTTTGGGCATGTTATGAAAAGAAATGACTTGGAGAACTTGGTGACGACTGGCAAAATCGAAGGGAAGAGACCCAGGGGAAGACCGAAAAGTAAATGCCTGGATGGCTTGGCCACGTGTCTTGGTCGAGACAGGAACACAGAGCTGATCTACGACTCTGGTGATCGATTGAGATGGCAGAACTTGACCGCCCACACTTATCGGCATGGCACATGATGGATGGATGGATGGATGGTTGTCCAAAGAGAGTTATGGCTTAATTTATATAATCAAAAGTAAACTGTTATTTATTATTCTAATTCTCGCAAGAACTGCATGCCTGCACTAACTGTAATATGCGGAAGTCAGTGAGAAGCCAATACATTATCTCCTAAAGACTGAGCGTATGAGCAGGTTGCAAATGCGGAATGGAGGAGTAATGAGTTAAGAAATTGTACTTCATTCTTCGAACTGAATAACTTGGCATGACATGATCGAATTACATGTGGGAATCAAAGGGAAACCATCACGTTATTTTCATGGGGAAATAAATTTCTGAACCAGACAGAAACCTGGAATGCAGAAGAATCATGTAAAACTGAATAATTTGACACGGCATGACTGTATTACACGTGGAAGTTAAAGGGAAACCTCCACATTATCTTCCCCAGAAAAAGCTTATACGACAGTCGTAAGTCTGAGATGGAAGGGTGAGATGTTTTAAAGCTTCAAACCCGTCTTTGATCGCAACAACCTGATATGGTCCAAGAATACCTCGGTATGCTGTAGATTATCACTTCCTTGAGCACCAATGCCTGGAATATATTAGAACATGTTTCTTCTTCCTGATCGTGATACTCAAAGTTCCCTGCAGAAAAGCCGGAACAATCTAAGAAATGCCTGTATGTTTTACTACATGACACTATATGATATGACACAATTATATGCGGAATTCAATGGAAAACCACTACCATTTCCCCCAATGCTCTTTAGACAGAGACATAATCCTAGGGAAAAACCCGATGCAATGAAGTAGATCCTGTTGCCTTTAAAATCTCTTAACCTACATGGCATCTGGTTGAATGATTAAGAAAATAGGGAGATCAAGAACACACATGTGTAATAAATGGTGGATATAAAATTGACATCTGGTAGAGCCGCCGTACCTGGTTAGAGGCATGGGGATGTCAAAGAAGATGTCCTCGTGCCTGGTGCCGTCCCACTCACGTAGTATACATCCAATGTTCATGGTTGCTCTCTCAGCAGCTACTCAAACTATCGGCACATTGCTTCATCTTAGACTGCTATCATGCAACCCATGGCTGTGAATGGGCTTATAACACTTACCAGTGAGGTTTGCAGACCACATTTCTAGGACTCCACCTGCTCCGAGATCTCTAGGCAGTTTAGTTCTGATCCTGATTTTGATCCTTTGTACACTAAGGGGAGACGTATCAACTGTATAGTGTATGTTTCTGTAAAACCAGCATCCGTGGCTTTACAACAAATGTCATATCGGTTCACCTTATGGCAAGCTGTGCTTACAGTGACTAGTGCAATGTGGTCCTCATGTCCAGCGAGGCAAGCTTAACGCTCCCACACGTGTCTATTGACCATTATTTGTAGCTCCCCATTACACATTTCCAGCACATCAATGAAAGTATGTATACATTATTAGCAAAACAAACACGTTCATTTCCTACTATGCTATGCTATGCTATGCTACGCTATGCTATGCTATGCTATGCTATACTATACTATACTATACTATACTATACTCTTCATTGGCACCTTGCCGTCTTGACAGACGATAGTTTGTGCTCTAAAAAGGCATAATAACTTTTAACTATGGCGGTAGCGAGTGTGACTGATAAGGCCAATTTGCGCTGTAAATGTCCGTTCACCGTGGGTGCATGTGAACACGTGGTCATACTATACTATACTATATGTAATGTACAAGCACTCTTTAATCGACATATGTACAATAAACAATTTACTGCATTCAATAATTTACCAAAGTATGTACCTATGGATATATACAAATAAATCTTTAATATAACATTTACCACTTGGCGTTATTCTCTTATACATATCACTTGTATCACTCACATACCTACAATAGTTTCTCCGTTGCTGTAATTATCATCCGTTTCGTTTGTCACGTCAACTAATTTGTCTGTGTCTGTTTTCTTTGCATGTTGTCGTTCACAGTTGAATATCATGCAGATGGAATTACATCCATGTATTTTCCATGGCCACTAGGCTGGAGTCGGTTGACAATGACATACCTGAATTCTATGGAGGAAATATGACCAACATTTGGATTTCCTAACATGTTTGCCAGAGCAGAGGCCTTCTGGCCTGCTCTTTGCGATTTCCAACTATCGTGGCATTGTTAACGTGCACATTTCCTAACCAGTCAATACGTGATGTGCTGAACAATGACCTGGTACATCAACATCATCATCATCATCATCATCATCATCATCATCATCATCATCATCATCACCATCATCGTCGTCGTCATCAGCATGTGTATTCCCAAATGGCGTAGGCATTCATGTCTCTCTACAGATCTCGGCTCTTGGTGTTCCGTACCAACTCGGGTGATGATATTCCTCCAAGCCACCGTCGCGGTCCATCCAGCATCAAGTTTCTTGTCCAGCCTCTGCATTTATATCCCACTTATCTTTCCAGTTGTGACAAGGTCTCTCTTCTCATTATATGGCCAACGAAGGTTGCTTGTCTCTCTCGTGAAGTTGTATGTAATTTTCGACTTTATTTATCCACCTCCAGGCAATTGATTTAGTGGTCTCAGGTTAATGAAAGCAGAATATGAAATACAACTATAAGAAATAGACAAACACTTTCTCTCTCTCTCTCTCTCTCTCTCTCTCTCTCTCTCTCTCTCTCTCTCTCTCTCTCTCTCTCTCTCTCTCATCTCTCTCGTCTCTCTCTCATCTCTCTCTCTCTCTCTCATCTCTCTCTGTCTCTCTCTCCTCACACACACACACATATACATATACACAAACACACACGCATGTGTTTGTGTGCGGGTGGGTGTGGGTGTATGTGTGTGTGTGCACATTTGTACGTGTATAACAGTTAGTGCCGAAACAGCACCACTATATCCAAGATACCACACCCCTACATTATTTTATAGAGTTAACTAATCGTAACAATTCCGCACTGGAAGTGAATCACAACTCATCCCAAATTAACAGAGTTCCGCCTAGAGTGGGTCCAGTAGTTGAGACCCCACAACTTCAGGTTCAGTCAAATATATTGCTCAATTCTAATATTTCAACAAGTCATTTACATCTATAAAACATGTATGTCGACGTGTGCACAGTTGTTCAGTAATAATTCAGGCTGAAGCAATGAGCTTCAAATTGCTTCAATCCGTCATGAGCCTTATTTTGTTAATTATAAACATTATCAGTCTCGAGCTGCTATAATAAGAAAGCGAAAGCACGAACTTATAAAACAACAGATGTATGGACACTCAGTTAAAGAGAGCGAACTCCCCTCCAAACAATAGTTGACAGACTGAATTCTCTCGCAATGATTTCAGTATTTGACAGAAACAAAGTAATTAGCTATAGAAAGGGAGAGGTCATCCATCGAACATTATGAAAAACGGACAGTTTTTCGGTCTCCCCACTCGCACTCATATCTCCAAATTAATATTGCTTTTGACAGCAGTAGTTACCTTAAAACTTACGGGGTATGTGAGCCGGTTGCTCAGCAAGCAATGGCAAAATACTGATCATAATCTTGCCAAGAAATTAACAATCAGCTGAAAGATGCTGATGTTGACAGCGATGTCCTGCAAAGGATATGCGAACACAAAAATTTTACCATCAGGTTCTTGACATTGATCTAGGTTTAGGCGGAATTTAGTCGGCTGATGCTCCATGTGTTTATCTTCACTGTTGTGTGTTGAGCAGGGTTGTAGAAAGTGACCTGGCACACACTTAAATATTCTGCAAACCTATCTACAACTTGTGGTATAGATAGACGATACTTCTTCTGTTGTTTCTTTTTCGATCAATCAATCATGTGCCATGCCAGAAAGCATGGGCGGTCAAGACTCGCCATTTCACTCGATCACCAGACTTCTGGATCAGCTCAATGTTCCTGTCTCGACCATGCAATGTGGTCAAGCCATCCAGGTAGTTACTTCTAGGTCTTCCCCTTGGTCTGTTCCCTTCGATCTTGCCAGTTGTCACTACGTTCTCCAATCCATTTCTTCTCATAACATGTCCAAATAATTTTGACTGTCTACGTCTAATTTCTCTAATCAATTTACGATTTTCATTTATCTCCTGTAGTACTTGGTCATTGTTTTTCTGTCTGTCCATGGTACTCTTTGCATTTTCCTCAGAAACTATATTTCTGCAGCCATTAAATGTCTTTCAGCTTGACTGCTCATTGTCCAAGTTTTACATCCATACAAAAGAATAGGCTCTATGTAGCACCTCAATACTCTTTTTCTTATTTCAATTGACATCTTTTTATTGGTCAGTATGTTTTTCATCTTGCTAAAGGCTACTTTCGCCATGGCGATTCTTGTTCTAATTTCTTCAAGGCATCTCCCATCAGATGTTATGACTGTTCCGAGATAATTGTACCGATTCACTTGTTGAAGAATATTCCCATTTACTTGTATATTACATTGCAGTATTTCGTTCTTCCTAGTGATGACCATAGTCTTTGTCCTTTTACAATTTAATTCTAATCCCAGTTGTTCACTGTGTGCAACAACCGCGTCAACTAATTGTTGCAGATCCTGCTCATTGTCTGCAATCATACTGTATCATCTGCATATCTAATGTATTGATGTTTCGTCCTCCAATGCTGATTCCATTTATATCTTCTACATTTCTGAAAATATTTTCACTTATAGGGGAAAAAGTTCTGTGACATTACACATCCCTGCCTAACACCTCTCTTAATAGGCTGATATTGTCCCACTTCATTATCAATCCTTATGGCATCTTGCTGTTTCCAATATATGTTTTTTATAAGTCTAATGTCTTTTCCATCAATTTGTAGATCTGCAAGCATGTCTACCATGTTCACATGTTTAATTCTATCAAAACTTTTGTGTGGTCAATAAAGCAAAGATGTATATCTTTGTTTACTCCTATAGAACGTTCAATAACTGAACGCAGCATATACACAGCATTTACTGTACCCTTTCCTTCTACAAACCCACATTGTTCTTCCCCTATTTCAGATTGTATTTTCTTCCTCACTCTTTGCATGATAATTAGTAGCAAAATCTTTGTGATGGACTCATTATAGTAATTGTTCTATGTTGATCACATTCCGAGGATCCTGATTTCTTTGGGATTGCAATAATTTCAGAATTGCATAATTCAGAAGGTATATGTCCGGTATTATAAAATGAGTTCAGCAGTTGGTGACTTGATCTATTCCAAATTCCTTCTAAAGCTTTAATCATTTCTGTTGTGGTGTTATCTGAACCGGGGGAGTTGCCAGCTTTCATAGTGTTAAAGAACATTTCAAACTTCCATCTTCAAAATTGGCCGTCATTCATTATTAAATCGAATATCATAGCTGTTCATCTCCGTTATCATCATAAAGGTGTTTCACATAGTCTGACCATACATGTAGAATCTGATCTTTTTCTATTACGATTTTGCCATTTTTAGTTTCTAGACAGCCTGCTGATGTACTTGTTCTTTTATTAGTATTCCTGA